>JBBMKB010139832.1:0-18989 GCA_037833945.1 Alaria marginata
GGGGAGGGGCGGGGGGGGGAGGGGCATGGCGGCCGGAAATATCGACTGTAAGTGCTTGCAGTCGGTACAAGCATCGCAAGTAAGCGGTCGTGCAGAGGAGCGGTAGTCGATGCGCGCGTGAACGGATGAATTCGACCGCCATAAAACCGCCACTCGAGACAAAGGTCCCCTGCACGACGTATCAAAGCTCTTGGGTACAAAATATGCAATACAGTACACATTTCACTTATATCACAGCTGGCTGACGACGTGAAGTTTACGCTTGTGCCGTAAGGCGTCTGTTAACAACATGCCCTCTACAGCAGTGGGAGTTTGCCTTGAAGGCTTTCTCTCTCCTCGTCATGGACACGTGCAGGCTATCAACAAGGACGAACGCACTACATGTACCATACGATCTACACATCTCGGGTAAGAAAATACGCAACCCAAACAGCCCAAAATAAAAATCTCCCGGATAAAACCGTCGGAAGTCCTGTCATGTCAGCCCACCTTCCGGGCCCGAAGATTGAGACTAAACAGGGAGAAACGCACTACGTATGTACAGCAGTGTGACATGTCCCGTAAGAAAAGCCGCAAAAAATCCTCCAGCAAATACGAAACGTGTGATAAACATGTCGTTCGGTCTGTCAGCCCACCTCCTTTTTCTTCAAGGGGCCGAGGATTGGCGCGTAAATTTGCACGTCGTCCGCCAGCAGGTCGGGCAAGGCGGCGGTGTCGTCCCTCAGGGCGGTCAAAAGCTGCGCATGCCAATCAATGGTGACGGGTCATGAGTATGGGTCATTACGATCGGTCATGAGGATGGGTCATGGGGATGGGTCATGGCGACGGGTCATGGCAATGGGTCGTATGTCACGGGAGTGGGTCACGTGCCACGGTCATAGGTCGTGTGTCGCAGCAATCTATCACGGAAACGGGTCATGTATCGCGGTAATGGGTCATGCCTCGCGGTAATGGACCGTGTGTCACGGCACCGGGTCACGCATCACGGTAACGGGTTGTGTGTCACGGCGATGTGCCACGGTAATGGGTCAAGTATTACGATAGTGGGCCGAGTGCCACGGCAACGGGTCATGGCAACGGGTCGTGTGTTACGGTAATGGGGAATCATACTGTGGCGATGGGCCGTGTGTCACGGGCCAAGGTCATGCATCAATGCAATGGGTCGTATGCGACGCTAATGGGTCATGTACTTACGGAAATGGGTCACGGCAATAGTAGATAATGTATCATGGTAATGGGCATCACGGCAATGGATCATGACAGCGGGTCATGGATCGCGGGAATGGGCCGTGTGTATCATCGCGAGGTGTCACAGCAATTGATAGGGTGTTGCTGCGTTAACGGGCCGTATGTCTCAACACTGGGTCGTGCACCACGGTAACGGGTCATGTATCACGGGAAGGCCTGTCAAGCGACGTGTCATGTCCTGTCATGTCCTGCCAGGCCTGTCAAGCCGCGTGTCATGTCCTGTCATGGCCTGCCAGGCCTGTCAAGCCGCGTGTTACCTGCTTTGTGAGGGCGATGGCGATAGCCTCCCTGAAAGGCGGCTTGGTCATACCCGTGCTCTTCTTGGGCCGGAAGGTCGGTCCGACCACGTCTCCCACCACCTTTGCCGGGGGGAAGTACTTCCACGCCGGTACCGGCTCTCCGATCGCCTGAAGCAGCGGAACCATTCGAAAATGCCGGTTACATCACGGGTTCATGGCGGCGATACGGCGGAACCAACGGCGGATACATGGCAGTTTCATAGCGGTTTCAAAACGATAATGCGGTGGAATTATTCGAAATGGCGGTTTCATGGCGGTTGCATGGTGCTTTCATGAAGGCTACATGACGGGTTTATGGCGGTTACATGGCGGTTTAATTGCAGATATGCGACCGTTTCACGATAAACGTTGGTTTTCACGGTGGTTACATGGCGGTTACATGATGGCTTCATGACGCGGCGGAACCATTCGAAATAGCGGTTACATGACGGTTTCACGATGCAGCGGAACCAAACGGCGATTACATGTCGGTTTCGTGGCGGTTTCAAAACGGGTTCATGGCGGTTTAACGACGCTTATACGTCGGAACCATTCGAAACGGCCGTTACATGACGGTTTCATGAAGGTTGCACAAGACGGTTTCATGGCGTTTTAATGACGGTTTCATGGAGGCTTCATGGCGGTTATATGACGGTTTCATGACTTCATGGCTGTTTCATAGCTGCTACATCAAGGTTTCATGGCGGTTTCATATGGCGGTTACATGGGAGATAAATAACGGTTTCATGGCGAATTTACATCACGGTTACATGGCGGATACATGATGGTTTAGTGGCGGGTACATAACGGTGTCATGACGATTTCACGGACATGATGCGGCGGAACCAATCGAAATGGCGTCACATGGCAGTTTCATGGCGCTAAAGCGGCGGAATAATTCGAAATGGGGGTTGCATGACGGTTTCATGGCGGTTACATGGCGATTTCATGGTGATTTCATGGCGGTTTCATGGCGCTGACGCGGCGGATCCATTTGAAACAACGATTACATGGCGGTTACATGGCGGATACATGGCGATTTCATGACGGTTTCATGGCGGTTACATGACGGTTGCATGATGGTCACATGATGGCTTCATGCGGTTTCATGCCGTTTCATAGCGCTGATGCGGCGGAACTAATCGAAACGGCGGTTTTATGACGGTTTCATTGCTGTTACATGGTGTTTTCATGACGGGTTCATGATGGTTTCATGGAGGTTACATGGCGGTTTCATGGCGGTCACATCACGGTTCGCTAAATATATCCACTTAAAAAAAAGTCCAACCAAATCACCTGCAAAACTCCCCAGATTCCCCCCGCCGGCCCCGTGTTCCCCGCTCCCCTGTCGAGGCAAAAGCCTCCCGTCATTTTGGTGCACAAGCCCGTCGCCTCGTCGAAAACCATGGAAACACATTCGGGCGCGGCCTCCACCCTGTTTCCGCTCGGAGGATACTCCTGGACCACGTTGTACGGTACGTCAAAAGTTAGCAATAATAAAATACGGCACGGTACGCTAAAATATAATGACGCACTGCAGTACGTAGTACGTTAGAAGTTAACAGCATGCTGCACGGTACCCTAAAAGTCAACAGCATGTTGCGCGGCACCTTAGAAGATAGTATCATAGCATGCTGCACGGTACGTTAAAAGTTACAAGATCAGTGTACGATACAAAGGGTATACCTTGCAAGTCAAACGGTGCGCTGCAGGGGTAAGCTACGTCACAAGAGCAATGCCGTTGCATATGTCAGACGCTACAAGTTGGACGGTATATTACGAGGGCAATGAACGCTACAAGGGCGATGCGCGGTACAAATGTCATTCCAGGTACCGGCATGCGTTAAAAGTTGGACAGGAACTTACAGGGGCAACGTATGTCACAAGGGCAATGCACGTACCACACTACCCCGAACCGCGCCATATCAAACCCCACCACATCACACCACACCAGATCACACCACACCACATCGTACATGTACCATATATCAGACCGCACCACACCACACCACCGTAAATGTACCATATCAGTACGATATATGAGACGCCTCCTACCTTGCCGTCGAAGACGAGGGGCCCGTTGTTTGTCCCGGTGAGCCGTGTCGTCGCCCACACACGGTTAGATTCGTACTTGTCTACCTGAGAGGCAATCATGTCACGTCATACCGTGTGATGTGAATGTCATATCATGTCATGTCATGTTATGTAACGCAATGTCACGTCATTTAGGCCATGTCATGTCCTTTCATGTCATGTCATGTTATGTTATGTTACGTTATGTTATGCCACGTCTCGTCGTGCTAAATGTAACGGCGTGTCATGTCATGTGATGGCATGTCATGTCATGTCATGTCGCAACATGTCATGTCATGTCAAGTACAGTTTTGCAACAAATAACCATGTTGCTGCTGCACACCATTCAGAACCATCTACGATATGAATGTTGCTGTATCATATACCCTGGTATGTAATATGACACAATATCGGTGTAATATTTTAATACTGTTAGAAAACATAACATCTCACCCGGTAGTCGTAAGCATTCCAGAACAGGTCGGGCAGAGCCGTCCTCAAGGAGGCGTATGGTCCCGTCCCCTCCTTCAGGTAGTCCGCGCGATACATGCCTCCGTTGAATTGCCACAAAAACCGGAAATCTTCCGAGAGCATATTCGCCGCCTGACAGATAACGACACAAAACATAAAAAAAAACAAGACGCTATTTGTAGGAACAAAAGATAGATGTAAGGCTACTGCAGATCAGACTACTATTATACGTGTATCTAGTTATTTTTTCATTTGCAATCCGACAAAGTGCCGTTCACAATCAATTCTGAACGCAAAAGCTGACACAATGCTCCGAATACTAGAATACTAGAATACCACTCTCACCCAATCCATTCTCCATCCCAGCGTGAACTACTTGAATACGCACCCTTAAGGTCTAACACTGCATCTATCTGGAAAGACCGTACTGTAAATAGCATTGGGAGGGATGGTAGCACCGGCCGCGGGAGGCGATGTCGTAGTTTCTACCCACACCATACCAGAGGTAGAACAACAGAGTAGGACTGTGAGTTTGCTGACTTCCATGATATAACTCTTTGCCTAGTTACTACTAATAGTTAGTAACCTTACACTTATTAATACATAGTATACTGATATATAGTTAATACTGGTAGTCACTATTAATAATAGTTACTATTCATAGTTGGTATTACTATAACAGTTATTAGTCCACTAGGAAATACAGCTATAGTTGCGTGCGGTACATTGTGGAGTTCAGCGTCTTCGCATCTGACTATTAGTCTGACTATTAATAGCAAGTTTATGGCTCGACGTGCGGTGTTTACTAATAAAACACTACCATTAATAATACTGTACCTGGTAAGTCAGTTAGTTCACTTTTACTTCGACACCCAACGAGTAACTGTAGAACTGTATTAATGTATTAATAGTAACTGTACTAATTAGAATCAAGTCCACCCAACTCACAGCTCACAGCCCTAAATATTGGACAACAAGTCGTGCTGCATCCATGTGGAATTAGCGTACTGCAAAAAATAGCACCGGCCCACGGGAGGTGATGCCATTGTTTCGAATCACAGCAGTGTGCACCAGAGGAAGAACAGAAACAAAGACACTGCTGGATTCTCTAGTCTCTGGAACAAGGCCTACGAACGCTTACGGAGTAACGCAGCCCCTGTTCCACCTAGCAGGTGCTATCGAATAAACTGATTCTCGACAAAATTCAGCTGTTTGTAGTATTAATACAGTTGTCAATACTACTGCCGAACCAACTCGCAAGGACGTTTCCCACTCCAACTCGCAAGGACGTTTCCCACTCCAACTCGCAAGGACTTTTCCCACTCAGGCACCTTCTACAAAACTGGCCACTAGGGCTGGGAGTTGGCTAACTGCAAGCTACCGACTTTTATACTATTACCTGACACTTGGCTATTAATAGTTGTTATGTTGGTTATATCGCACTACCTACTACTATTAGTCAGCAGCTACCGACCACTATTGATACTATTAACAGTACATATGACTTGGGCTAGTTGTTATGTTGGTTATATCGCACTACCTACTAGACCACTGAGTGGTCTAGTAGGTACGGTAGTGCGAATGGTTATGGTAGTACCTGCTATGCCCTAGACACCAGTAGCGTTTGGCAAGGGGAGAGCCCTAGACACCAGTAGGAGATCACTGTTACAAGAGTCGACGAGATTCCACGAACTCGAAAACATTTATTTTTGTGGTTATATAGCACTACCTACTAGACCAGTCAGCGCTTACTGGTCTAGTAGGTAGTGCTATATAACCAACATATTATAGCTATTGAAGTTCCTTGCGGAAATTTGCGGAGTTATGCGTTAATGTGCCTGACTTATGTGTTTGCGGCTCGCAAAATACCTGGTATTTTTCATAGAGAAATACCAAAGCCAGTCGGTTCGCTTTCTCCGCCACCTAACTATACTATTAACAACCATTCATGACTAGCCCTGAAACACTAAACACACCACAGACCTCAGCCCGACAGCCCACAGCCCAACAGCCCACAGCCCTACCAAATCGGCATTTTATATCGTCATGTTCTCCATCAGAAAAAAGTCTCAAAGGGATTCCAGATACGGAAAAATACGGAGCAACGCGCACGTTAGGGTTGCTCTAACTTAACGTATACCAGGTACCAGGTACCAGGGTATGGTCGAGCATACCTTCACGCCCATGTCGGCTTCCACGATGGTCTTGGCCTTGTTGATCAGTGCGATTGCCTCGTCCGCCGTCACGGGCTGCTCCTTCAATGCCGACGACATCTGCAGCCCAACGCGGCCACTGCTGCACCTCGGTGCGCGAGAGCGGGCTACACCTTGTGCCGGCGAGCTGTTAAGCGGTGGCCAATTCAGGAGCAAGACGACAACAACAACGACGGCGGCAACAACCAACACGTCCGGAGTGCGATTTCATGTACAAGGTCGTAACGATAAACGAGTGTAGCAGTAACTGATCCAATACATTATGATAATTATGTGCAATATCATGTCAACATCGACGGTAACCCCCTCCCCCCCCCCCTTCCCCCCCCCCGCCCTGGTAGGGATGTGAGGGGTCTATGGTTAATGGTCATATGATACGACCAGGGCTATGCATGAAATGAATACCCGCCCCCCCCTGCTCCCCCTATGCATAAAATGAGTACACCCCCACCCCGCCGCCCCCGCCCCTCCACCCCCTCGGGTCACCTTCGGGGCAAAAAGTCCATCTCCAAAACCTCCCAAAACCTCGGGCAGCCCGAGCCCCAACCCTCTGACCACCGGTAATATCGTAGAGCACACCATATTAAAGGTACATGGTAGACATAAGGTACGATGCGAGTACGAAGTCTAGCGTATACTGTGCTGTGCACTTCTGTATATACTGCAGTTACAGCAGCTGTATATACATCGGGGAGTCAGGTACGGCGACATTTTTAATATTTACAATACTGCTGCACTGCTGCAGTTCTACACACGACGTTCCTGCTTAGCAGTACATTGCTCTGTGCTTTACGCCATCGGTTACCGTTAGATGCTTCTGCTGTCTCGCCGGAGCGTGAACGGATGCTCGCTTCGCAGCAGCAGTACCGAACATCGAGTATCGAGAACCGAGAGACAACGCAAAAATGCCGTGATACCAGTATGCACAGACTACGACGGCAGACATTCCCCAGCAACCGTCCTCTACGACGGACGTCTATTAATTCAAGGAAACGCTGAAGCGAACAAATGGACACGCGGTTGTCCCACTTGCTGCTCCAGTATTTGTATACAGTACTGCTGCCATATTATCAGATTTTCTGTCCGTGCGGGCTCCTCCCACAGTACTGCTGTATTTGATGTATGTAGAGACAGGACCCAGACTCTGGGGCATGCATGCCTACATACCAAAAGCAAACCCCTCGAGGATATCCCAGGATGGCCCTAGACGCCACAAGACTAAGATTCTATTGTCTTCGAATTGTAGCGTACCGAACAGTGCAGCAGAACGGGAACAGAGGCTTGTCTTCGACTGGTGTGTTGGGCACGTGCAACCCATGTACAACGTAGTATTAATAGTGGTGCTCTATGTGCGACGGAAGAGTTACGCCGACATGCCGACACCGGTCTCACCGCCATTCCGATTGTTGGTCACTCCAAGAAACGGCTCGTTGTGCATCACATCAACACTCACAAGTCAGCACTACTCGCCCATGCGCGCGGCGGTGTTAATTTATCGCCCAGCCGACCACTACAAACCTATCATGCGGTGCGGTCTAGCTTATCATAATAGCTACCTGATATCATATGATAGCTTTCATGCTTTCCGGCAGCTCTCCGCTGTGTTACTACGTAACGCCTCCGTGCCTTTACAAAACAACAATATTGTTACTTTCCTTACATCTGGGTAAGGCATCTGTCATCTGTCATCTACTATCGCAACATCCAGGGGGGAATCGTCTTCTGCAAACAGCTACCGGTATGCGGTATCTGGTCTGATATCGACACCACAGCAGACAGAAGCAACGCAGCTCTCCTGATGCTTGTGCTACGAATAATATCACAGCTGCAACAACTGCTGCTGCTGCTGCTGCTGCTGCTGTATCGTAGATATCACACGCGGTGGCAGGGGGGAGAACTACTCAGTACTACGCTATAACTAAGAGTACGAGTCTGTCTACCTGGTATTTTCGTAAGCACGTGTACCATCCCAGTTGGGTGCCAGACGCGATAGCTTTATGCAAATGAGTCAACAAATATAAAAAGTACAAAAGTCAAGACAGCAGCAGCAGCAGTGGAGCCGTATGGTATGACGCCTTGCCACCCTTCGCTCGCGCTCGTATCTAACATCTCACAAGGACAACACCAAGTCACCGCTGCTCATCATTGCTGTGTCTTTGGTACAGACAGCAGCAAACAGCAGCAAACAGCAGCAGACAGCAGCACGAGGAACGTGACTGAAACAAACACCACATCATTGACCCACACTACAGCACAGATAACAAGGTTGACTGCGGTTTCCGAGTAGAGCCCCTTCACTGACACAACAAATGGATCGATTTGACTCCGTGCGTTCATGATCCACGACGTCCGCACACGGTCTCCACCGCCACCCAAACCCACAGCCTGAGACAAACCAAGGCACTGCAAACACCTACCCTCCTCAACGACCCCACCACCTCGCCCACACGCCCTCTCCAAGCTCACCCTCTGAAAGCAGTTGTCGCGCCGACTGCATGATTCCAACACGTCGCCGATTCAGTCATCCCTCCTGATGATACCCCCCATGGCGTGGGTGGTGCAAATCCAAGCCCTACAGCGGGAAGCAGCGCCAGAAGGATACCCCTAGGAGCCATGGTAGGCGACGTAGAGCACCAGAGACACGCAGTGCACGGCCTCGGGCGGACGCGACAGCGGCAGCGGAGGTTAGTCTCGCAGCGGAATCACAAAGGCGACTGAGAAAGACCCCTTGTAGGCATACTTCCAGTTGTTTGATTGAAGGGTATGGTTCCATGATGTTATATGCGGCGAGATTTTCTCGTTGTGCCGCCTGTGTCTCGCGGTTGTTGTCTTGGCTAACGGCCGTGCGAGCGTATTGATGGGAGAGATTGTCCGCCGACAGCATCGAGAGACACAAAGAGGAAAGAGGGGAGTGTGGGGCTTATCCAAGCCCGGCTGCCGCTCGTTTGGGGTTCTGCAGCTGAAATGACAGTGGTTGAAAATGTTGGTTGTGGTTGAGTCCGGTATCTATAACGTGAAATTTCACCTCCTTCCTCATACAGACAGATTGAAGATACTGCCGTGCGCTGTGTGAATATGCCTGGACCAGGGTATACTCGTAGCTGCGGTGGAGTTAGCCACGGCAGGCACTTCTGATGTAGAACTGCTGCGGAAGGACGATAGCATATACGATAGCTGGTGAATCAGTGCGAAATGCTGCGCCACTTGGAATAGCATCGGGCGAAGCCAAAAATCACAGAACGTGAAATTACGCCGCCACTGCTCCGAGTAAACGACCACCTCTACATTGCCCCTATGATCTATGATACACGCTTATGAATATGTACGCACAACCACTGCCTGGCTCCCCCCAGCTCGTTATGATGCGCGATTTCCACGAGGGCTGTTCGGGGTTCTTGGTGTCTGTAAACCCCTTACTACGTACTGGTAGCGCGTTTGTAGAAGGGATCCCACTTTACTTTTACGAATCTCGACGCGCAAAGGGCGGATAGCTGACTTTCACGCCATCACTGCGCTCGATGGTTTTCCGTTTTTTTTTAACTGGATTCTGGGTCTGGTTTTCGTGTGACGCAAGGTACTTTAGTTATGTGCGCTGTACTCCATTTTCCATTTCGGTTTCGACGGGCCTACGAGCGATGTCCACTCCGATTTGCGTGCCGATTTCTGTACGCAGTGTTAGTGGCAATGTGCCAGGAATGTGTCGGTACTTTTTTGGGCTGCTCGAAAACCGCTCGGGACTTTGTGACCAGTTTTCGGACTGCCTCGTATTCAACCTCATAGTTTTGCTATAGGTTTCGGCCTTTACCTTTTGTCACGCAAGTGTTTCTTTTTCCGTCCTTCCGACCCCCCCCCCGCTCATCGCTGGGGGTGACTGGGGTATTGTGCAATAATGTAGCCCTTTTCGACAATGTCCCCTCGCTGTTGATGTAGCGATAGCCTGAGTTCTTCCATTTTCAGAAGGATTTTCGCCCCCGCCCCCCCCTCGCTGGGGACATTAACTCGGAGCCCTAACCGGGTAAAACCAAGCCCCTCTAGCCAGGCAAACCTGCAAGGGGATTCGTGTGTGTCCCAATCTCCGAACAACCGCTGAATCAATTACCACGCGCTGCGTAATCAAGGACAACCCCGTGGCCTTCAACCCCATACGGGGAACATAAAACTTGATGAGCCGGCCCAACCCCGGGCCGGCCCACCAGCGTCGGCCCATGACAAGCAGTGTTTTATTTATCACACGCGCCCGGTTTTCTTCGATGGTGTGTCTCAACCATTCCTTGTGCTGGTGTGACCACAGTCTGGACAAAAGAAGACGGGAAACAAGGTATTCGATATTAACAACGCTGTACTCCTACCAGGTGTATATGTTTACATCAAAAGGCTAAAGGTAGTTTCGCCAACGAACGCGCCCTGGCGCTAGTTATAGCCTTGCCACGAATACCTCGTACGTACCACAATACCACAACAATTATTAACTAATAAAATAAAAATAGCACATGAAACAATGCTTGGGTGTACTATTAATAGACCCTAAACCAGCAGCCAGCCATGCAAGCATCGTTGTAAACAACATGGTAATCTCTCGGAACCAACAATACATTATAGCTATTACAACGGGACCCCGACACAAAACACGGCGCATCGGCACTAAAACGTTCGCAAGACCAGCAAGCACGCACTACACTATCACAAACAACACTTCGAACTGGAAGTCACAGATTGGACGCCACAGACGAAAGCTACGGATATGTTGAGCCACGGCCGGCCGTAGAAACACATAAAGCAGGAAACAGAAATACGTAGCATTTGCCGAACGAACGGCGGGATCACACCCTCTAGCTTAAGCGCGAAGGAATGAACCACGGCAGTTTTCCGCGCGCGCCCCACTTTATGCGCGACATTGTCGTCCAGACGGTTACTTGCTAACCGCCCGGGAGATGGCTGCTACATACTGGTACACTATGCGAATAACAGCGTTTCAGAGGGGCACCAATACTAGCCACCCAGCGCAAAGAGAGATGGACGTCAGCCGGGTTTTCCAGCGTCACCCTTTCTCTTTCCCGAGACGAGCAACAGCATCGCCAAGTGTAAAGAAACATCCCGCGTCTTTCTACCCAGCACAACAAAAATATAACCCGCAAGTATTCCTTGGCCTACCAAACGCTCCTCCTCGCCGCCACAGCACCAATAAAAGGGGACACTGATGCAATAAAAGGGGACACTGATGCAATACAAGGGGACACCGACAGGTCTAACACACATTCAGAACGCGCGAATTTCGCGGACCGCGCTCCCCCCCACTCGTGCCGCCAGCCCCTCGTCTCTGTCACCACCACCACTATCCTCGTACTCCCCGCGTTTCCGGTCCCCCGCCAAAAACCTTGAAGAGGTTTGCCCGGGATCAGAGGCATCCGCAGACTCCGGCGTGACAATCTGGCTGTACCCCGTCCCCCCAACCCCGTAGTCGTTGCCGCGACCGGCATGGTCAGGCGTGCCTTCCACCATGTGGCTCGGCATCTCCTCCCCTGCTCCTTCCCCCCGGCGAGAAAAGTATGCGTCGTTTTGGTCGCCACCGTCGTTGAGCGTCGTGCCTCGAAGGTTCCACCTCACCCCTCCCGTCAAGCTCTCCCTGATCCCGGCCGTAAACATCGCAGATTTTCCGGCGCCGCCACCGCCCCCGGTATCCCGAACCCGGTGCTCGTCCCGGGCGTCAACGCCTCCATAATTAAACTCCCCGAGGTGTTCCTGTGGCGGCGATGACGGCACCCCACCGTAAAACGCCTCTGTCCCTGCCAACGCCGCTGCCGCCGCCGTTGTAGTCCCTCCTGGTACCATCTGTACGTCGTTAAGTTCCTTGTTGAGCCAATTGATGACCTGCTGGTTGGAGGCGAGGAGGCGGGCGCTTTCCTCGAGTCGGCCTTGTGCCGCCGCTAACTCTCGCTCAAGGCCTTCCGCCCTCGCCTCTGCCGCTCTTCGCTCTGCCGCCGCCGCATTGAGCTTGCTGTCCCCGGTACTAGCCGACGCCTCGTGCTCCGCCAGCAATTTTTCCTGCGGTTGGTTGGTAGGCCAAAAAACAAATGAGGGGAGCGGGTCATGGTGAGGGAAGTGGCGGAAAGGTCGAACATCTTTCACAGCAGATAGCTGCGCACATAACACCAAAGAGCATTCATACACGAAGGAGCAAAACGAACTTCGGTTTGCGGTACAAAACATCACCCTATAATACTGAGAACAAAACAGCTTTCGGTACTCTGCCGGATGCTTCGCTTTTCCGACACCCGTCGTGACCTTGTTTGTCTCTTGGATACAACCTCGCCCACGTTCTCGCTCTATCCACTAGGGATGCCCCCTATCCCCTACCGAATCCTGCCTCCTATAGTAAGACCCAACGCAACGCTCTACAAACCCCATATTTACTTCCATCAAAGTTCCATTTCGAAACGCCGCACGCCACTACGCCCTCTCGGAACGGCGTAACCGAACTACCGCACAATACGCACTGCAATACGCCGTACTACAAGTAAGGGTCGGGGTCGGTCATAACCAGGGAATATATGATACCTGTTGCGTGCGACGCTAGGAGTAGCACTTTTAGGTCACACTATTGATGACTGATGGGGTTCCCCAGTGAAGAACTGACCAATATCGTTGAAGTCCAATTTCTGTTTCAGTCTACTCGTAGCATTTATTATACCTACCTAGGCCATGAGATTGTTCATCGGGTGAAGCGTAACCTTGTCCCTCACAGTCGGGTTTTGGGTGAGCTACAGAGCTCAAGTGAGGAGCCCCTGAAAAACGAGTTTATCATACATATTTCATACTAGGTATAGCGCAGCATGCATTACCTGTTGCTTAATGACCTCGCTCTTCAGCTTGGCCTTCGATCGGAGGGCGCGGTAGTGTCCCTGCAGTTTTTGTATGATGGCGTTGCCGCGGTTGATCTCGTTTACGCTCGCCTCCAGCCTCTCCTGCAGCGCCACGACGCTGCCTTTGTAGGCCTCCTGCGTTTCCTCCAGACGCGTCACGGATGCCCCCGATGCCGCCTGCAAAGCCTGGCTTTTCTCCACCATTTCTTTCGCGTCGGCGACCTATTAACGCAATCATAATTTGAAGGTGCTTTGGTTAGATTTCACCACGAAACGCCGGGAGAGAGCAGAACTTTCTCCTTGGAAGGTACTCAGTGAACGATTTTATCGATGGTCGGTAGCGAGGCCGTCTCAGTGTTCATACACAGCCAAACCAAATACAGGGTATGGTTGTTGGCTCGACACGACAAATCAAACCCTGTCTTCTCTTTACCTCTCATCGAAGCTTCGCGGCTGCGATAGGCAGAATGTCAACACCTCAATACCTCAACACCTCAGTTTCTCTCCGCAAGCGGCAACACATTACGCGCTCGCAAGCAATGGAGTGGTGTCTATATATCGAGATTGCGTTCTCTCGCACACACGTTGCGGATATAGTTATTGTCTTATCTTCGGTCCACTACATTACTGACCACACCTTTCACCCTTTTGGGTCCAGGTACTGTGTACGATAAAAATAGTTGATAGCGTTCGACTAAAGACTGAACGTCTTAGCATCACCCTGTTGACCCTGGTACTAGCTAGCACTAAGGGGAGTCGCCGACGTATATCCTTCATGAGGACATACACACCCCGTAACACGCGCGATCGGAGTATCACACACAGCTTGCAAAGATGAGTTTCGACGAAATCCTCGATCTCACAGCTGTAGTGTATTTTTAATGTTTACCGAAATAAAAAAATAAATAGCATAGCGACCTACAAAGCGCCAAGGGCGGTCTTACCAACCCTCCAGGAAGAGCGCGCAAGTGTATTACTTCAAGTATTATCATGCTGTACGCGTGTCGTATACACATCTCCGTATGCTGCACTTCAGACACTATCTCCTACCCCAGCAGACGGGTTGCTTCGAGTGGCCGATACCGATAGTGTTAATCGTCACTTGTTTCGACACATTTCTCCTCTCTCAGGGCTGCGAGTTGGCTGAACTTGACGGCTACAGTAGTAACTACTTCGAAGTATTATAGTAGAGTGGAGGAGAAAAAAACAACTAACTGGCTCAGTCTTTCTAAATATACCCCACACGTCGAGCCACAAACGCGCGATTATTAGGCACATCCAAAGACGCCGAGCTCCGCGAAAACTAGACAACTAGTCTAATGACTAGTCTAGTAACTCATGACTGGTCGGCTACAACCCTAGACTATCCATATAGGGGTCAACCGCCACGAAAACAACCATAGCGGTCGAATCACCTCACCTGCTGAGTCAGAGCGGTCCCCTGCATCCGGAGGCGTTCCGCTTCCCTCTCAGCCTCGAACACCCTAGCCTCCAGCGCTCTGTTAGCCTCTCTCAGCATCTTCGCATCGCTGGAGGCAGCCTCCCTCCCTGCCTCCCCCGCCTCGCTTTTCCCTCTGAGCTCTCGAAGCTCCGCCTCGTGCGCGAATTTGAGGTCCGTCAGCTCCTCCCTTCGCTGCTCCGACTGTCTTAGTCGTCGAGAAACATCCGTCACGTCTGCTTCCGCCTTGCGCCTTAA
This sequence comes from Alaria marginata, assembly GCA_037833945.1. Taxonomy (NCBI): domain Eukaryota; class Phaeophyceae; order Laminariales; family Alariaceae; genus Alaria; species Alaria marginata. The sequence continues at coordinate 14,840 of JBBMKB010139832.1, forward strand.
CGTGTCCATCTTGCGGGATCATAAACCAGAAGCAGGGGTGATAAGTTAGATATATTACAAACAGGGGGGATACGTTAGATAGATAAAAAACAGGGGTGAAAAGTTAGATAGATAAAAACAGGGGTGATCAGTCAGAAGCAGGGCTGATAAGTTAGAAACAGGGGTGATAGCTCAGAAGAAGGGGTGATCAGTTAGAAGCGGGGGGATCAGTTAGAAGCAGGGGTGATAAGTTAGGAACAGGGGTGATAAGCCAGAAGCAGGGGTGATAAGTTAGAAGCAGGGGTGATAACTCAGAAGCAGGGGCGATACGATAGAAACAGGGGTCATACGTTAGAAACAGGGGTGAAACGTTAGAAGCAGGAGTGAAACGTTAGAAGCAGGAGTGACAAGTTAGAGGCGGGGGTGAGAAGGCAGAAACAGGGCGTGTTTATCCAGGGCAGGGGTTCGGTCCGGACGGCATTGAGGGCGAGGAAGGGTATCGTCAGATTCGGCGCGGTGTATAATATACAACGAGCGATAGAGCCCCTCCTCAGTCACTCGATATTTGATGCCAGGTACATGGTCCGGGTTCCACCCATCAATCCTCATGATCCAAGCAACCCCCGCCACGAGATTCTCCCTTACGCTAGCACCGCTAGCACAATAAACTTAGTATGTTGAGTCGAGACGGCCGTCCGTCACAGGCATAAACTGCCGTCTACTGACATATACTTCAAGTATACCAGGTATTATTTACGAGTATTATGAAAGACGAGGTAACACCAGCCGTCTATGTAGAGTCAAATATTAACATTTGAAGGCTTTGCAGCCAATCGCGGTGCTGTGGTATACGATTGTGAATCCGTCATGTCGAAACCGACTCGATTAACTCAGCCTACTGGATATATAGCATTACCCACGATTAATACGTACCAGGTACCAGGTAACAGTACGAGCCTACTGAATAACGTATAACGGACTGCTGTGTAAGCTAGCGGGTAGTGCTATTACATATAAACAACAAAGAGGTGATTTTTGGAGTTCGACAAATCTCGCAGGCGAGCATTTTCCCTTTCCCGGCCCATCTCGTACCTCCGCCGCCCTCGCTGCCGCCGCCTCTTCCGCCCTCCGCATGCCGTCCTCTCGAGCCGCGGTTAGTTCCGCGCTGTGCGCGGCTCTCAAGTCTCGTAGATCCCGCTCACGATCCAAGCGCAAAGCAGACACTTCCGCGTCCAGTTGTAACCGCGCTGCCCCCTCTCTCGCAAAGGACGTTTGCGACTCCTCCAGTGTCGATGAGGTAAACGACACCTCGGCTTTCAGCTGCGTTCAAGGTGGGCGGCAATCGACGTGCGGAAGAAAGAACATTAAGAGCTGCATCAAGGTGGGCGATAATCGGTGCGTAGAGAGCGTACGTTGGGAGAGTTAGGTGGGAACTTCAACCGCCTGCGGGAAAACGCAGCTGAACCTGTAAACATCAATTGCGACCACAGAGGTGAACTCCAATGTTAATGCGATACAGCTGATGCACGGATATCTACGCCAAATCATGCTGAAGTCTCCAAAATCTATACTCCTACTGCTGTAGTGGTGGACCCAGGTGGACTCACTCCTACGAATCGATCGACCAGTCCGAGAACACTTGGAATAAATGCATGTATCAATGACGTGTATTAGACTACAGCAGTAATACCGCTGTATCATACAGTAGTCTCCGACGAAGTTACATGAAAAACGTTCGTGAGAAGCGAGTTTTGTACCACATGGGATGAAACATAATTGCCCAAAATAAAGGCTGCATCAAATGGGAAAGCCTCGTGCCCCGAACTAACCTGTCGAAGTCTTGCCGCAAGGTACGTCTTGATCGCCGCATCGTTCCCCGCCCTAAACTTCAGGCTCAAGTGCGTTAGCTCCTTAAACGGGTTGGTCTCCACCAACGAAAACACGGAAAACCCGCCTGGAACAAGGGTTTCCAGTCGCGCCAAGAACGAAGGCCGTGTCCCCTCTGCTGCGAGCGCGGCAGTGCCTCTCGCCGACCTCGCCTCGTCCGTCCTACCATCGCCGCCGGCGGTGCCGCTGCTGTTAGGGTCGGGGTTGAGCGCTGCGTCGCATCCGGCCGTCCCGCGGCAGTTCTCGAGCAGCTCGATGAACTTCCTTGGGAAGGAGCTGAAGTCGACGCGGAGGCATTGGTCGTGCTTTAGTTGGTGGTAGTCATCTTCGCCCACCTTGGTTTGAGGAAGAGGCCGAAGAGTAGTGGTACACGTCATGAGTCACGAAGTTGTTGGGTACGGCGGGCGGCGCAGGGTATGACACGATTATGCAGGTCAGAACAGAACTACGAAATCACATGTAGACTGCGTGTATGATATGATCCGTACGATGATGGACCGCTGTGGACTGGTAAAGGTAAAGGGCATAAAGAGGCCAAGCCGGACGAAATGCTCTAACCAGGGACACAGCAGCAAGCGGCAGAACTATGGAGCGCTACGAGTAATGCAAGAGCTGTACATGGAGCAGAAGTACTGTAGATGCACTTTCGAGTTGTTAGTTGAACCAAAGTAGCCAGCACGCTCAAGCAAGACGGAGCACAAGCGGGACGCCGATGGCCGATTTTGTCTCCAACCTCGAAACCGAACAAGAATTTCAAATTTCAATTTCAAACCAAGCACCGCCGTCACCAAGCTAAGACAATCCACCTGCAGTGTGTAGAGAAAGAAAGGGTCGATCTCGTCCGTCAGTTCGATGTGCAGAACGCCTTCCTTCAGCCCGCCACCACTTCCTCCAGGAGCCGTCCTCGACCCCTCTAGCACGCGCACGGTCAGGGCTAAGGTCTTGTCGTGATCGGGAAACTTGACCTGCACCGCTACCGCGTTGTTGAAAAGGGGACGGTCGCGATCCAGCTCTTCCACCATGGTCCCAGCACCCCAGAAGGCGAGAAACCACAACAGCTATGGGCTGCGCGGCGCACCGAGATCGTCCTGGCGAGGTGGTTCACGCCGAGAGAGAACGGCGAGCGAAGCCCTGATGATGAACAACCTAACGCCGAAGTGACCGATCGATGCAACGAGAGATGAAATTTAAAAATGTTAAGAAATGCCTCTTTTTTTCGTGGAACTCCCTGCCGAGGAGATGGCCGAGAGATCTTCTACTTCCTCAGACTGCACGACCTTGTTTCAAGCAGGCAGGCACGCACCTGCTAACGTAAGCAGCACGACGAACATTCGAGCCACCATCACTGCCACGCTATTGCTGTTCGGGCGCAGCACCTCCCTGTTACCTGCAATCTGCCCCACTTTTTCGATCTGCTCAAAAGCTGTATCATCACGGTTGGTTGTTCGACAAGGCCCCATAGGTTCAAGAGGCTTGCAGCGTCGACCACTGTCCACAACACCGCACACGTGGCTAGTAAGCAGTGCAAACGACCACCCGCTTGGGAAGATGACCGAGCGAGGAGCCTTCATTTTGTTCGAGGGCGTTGATCGGTGTGGGAAAACGACGCAGGCGAACCTGTTGGTGGAGAACTTGACGAAGGCTGGACACGATGCCTGCTTCATGCGCTTCCCTGGTGAGCGACCGGCAGTACTACAACAGGCATCCGGTACACAGCAGCAGTTTAGTAGACAGAGTACAGCCGTCCTTGCTTCTTGCAAGGTTTCTTTGCAGATATAGGGTGAGGTGTGGTTTGGTTATGCGCGTTCTGATGCACGCTTTGATGCTTCTCCGGCGATTATATATACGGGTGCCCATTTTGCTTTTTGCGCACTGCGAGTTTTCTTGTTTTTGAATTTTGAATCCGTCGGGTGTGTGATACGTTCAACATTGCGGATTCCAAGGCTTGGAACGGGAACGACAGACTGGGAGAGCACGCCGCAATCATGGCAGTACTCGTACACAAGACCCATGGACCGCGCCTCCCTTCGTGTATCGTGCTGTACAGGGTCGATTGGAGTTGATGCGCCGGCTTGGTGCCATTAGTAAGACTACTGGCCTTACTTTTCACACGTACCTGGTGTGATGCAAAGTACCTCTGGTATCATATTGCATGTGTACCGCCGTAACTTACTCGTCCAGCGCACAGCACTGCTATTAATAAACACTACAAGGTTTTTGCGGCTGACGCCGCCCGTTCAACGAAGCGAAACCAAGACCTTGACATTGGCCGCGAGTGACGTAA
>JBBMKB010139943.1:0-18984 GCA_037833945.1 Alaria marginata
GCTACTGCACGAAATGGTGCTATTAATAGGCCTAAAGAGATGATGGGGGCGGCGGGGTAGGAAGGAGGGGGGGGGGGATCAAATGTCGTAGAATTAATATAATATTCCTTCCTTTTTCTTTCGTTGTTTTTCTTTTTAAGTTGTGTTTCTTTCATTTTCTTTCGTTTTCTTTCTTTCGTTTTCTTAGTTTCTTTCGTTTCCTTTTCTTTTTCTTTTTCTTTCTTTCTTTCTCTTTGGCTCCTGCAGATTGGTCTGGTTTGCCGGCCTGCGTCTGCTGTGTGTTTTCGGGTATACCTGGTGTGCAGTACGTTGGCATGACGCTATATGGGAGGGCTACTATTACGGGGGATCGTAGTAAATAAGACCTACGGGTAACACAAAAACCTATATATTCCTATTTTGTTACTAACAATATTTGGTTCTATTTACTATGGTTCCCCGTAGTATGACAAGTAAGTATGTTCCTTGTCACAGCCCATAGGCATGAAATAGCATAGCATTTTCTAATATATTTGCTGGATTTATGATGTACAGTATTGATGTATTGTCTCTGCCCCGTAGTTTGTGGCCACAGGGCCTGTATCTCTCTAAGGCGAAGAATCAGCGCGGACACTTGATGTATAGTATGATACATGCAGGATGTCGATGGACTCTAAAGGGAAAACGTGTTGAAAATAAGTGACGGATACAACACAGCACTGGCAACACCAAGCAACCCACGCTCCGGGGGTAGGGGTGTGTCCGACTTGCAATGTGAGGAGCTGCTCGACATGAGCGCAGCATGGTGGTGTTACTCGCACTGCTGCACGCTGATTATGCTGATAATAAAAATGGCAGTAGTTAGTGGTACCTGGTACCTGGTAGTATTTAGTGGTCCCTCTATAACGCCGGTATGTGCCAGCCGGAAATACCGGCACTATAGCGGCAACCGGCACTACTCCGCATGCTGCCACTACTGGTTGTTCCCATGTGTGCCAAACGATATCACAGGTCCTATAGCGTGCAACCGGCACTACTCAACCGGCACTATCGAGGGTTCACTACTGTCCAAGACAACCAATCACAATCAGGAAAATAAAAAAGCAAGCTGTTATTTGTAAGAATATAATAAACCCAGGAGTCGTTATACTGAAGTTAGTGTAGAACGCACCCTGTCCCAAATAAGAAACCCAGCCTGGGTCGGTTTTATGTTTATTATTACAGTAGGTGTCCTGTATTCTATATACCATACCTGGTATCATACCAGCCACGACATCGTTTTTCAATTTTACTGTCATGTACACTAACTACCAGCCCTCAAAAGTAAAGAGCCCCACAAGAAACTTAGACAAAAATACCACAGGGAAATGAGAAATTCGACGGCTGTTTATACTGAAGTTAGTGTAGGACACACCCTTTCTCATACAAGAAATCCAGCATAAAACCAACATCATCTCGATTTCTTAATCACAGCGCCGGTACTGTACTGCACGCACCTGGTTTTTCATCACCCTTGTGCTGACGCAAGACAAGGCATCCTTGTTGTCCTCGGCAGTCCTGATGCTCGTCAACATGGCGCGTTCGAAGGCGTCGGTCACCGCATTGCCTCCGATAACCCCCTCCACCGGCTCCTCAGGGACAGCGGCGGCAGCGGCGGCGGTGGCGGTCGGATCCATCTCCCCACCCCCCCCCTCCTCCCTCTCATGATGCTGCCCCTGGATGGGGGACTGTTGAAGGTGGTGCCTCTGCTGCTTCTGACCCGACGGCAAGGAAGATCGCGCCGAGGGCTTGCCGCTGATCTGGGACAGGACGACAGCGTTCCGAGCAGGGGTGGACAGCGCTTGTTGCTGCTGTTGCTGCTCCTGCTCCTGCTGCTCCTGCAGCTGCTGCAGGCGTTGGCGCTGGTGGTGTCGCTCGGTGCTGAGGTGTTGTTCGTGATTCTCGTCTATCCCTGCCATAATCGTATCGAAGAGGGAGCCTCCACCAATATCGCCGTCGTAGTCATCGTAGGGGGCGATCTTGTTCCCCTGGCTGTGATGGTGAAGCGGGACAGGGAGGCAGCCGAGGCTACTTCCTCCATTGTTCTGCGGGGGAGGGGGGGGGGGAAGGAGCAAGCAACAAGCAAGCACAGCAAGCAGAAGCAACAATGCATGCACCTTGTCAACCAGAAAACCAGAAAAAAGCATGATCAATCAGTTCTATGCACTACTACTATGCACTGATGTACAATATTATTTCGTTTCCTCGTTGTTCGTCGAAAAGCTACCTTGCACTGAGTGCGCTCTTTCATCTACTATCTACACCAGGACGAGCATTGATTGCGTGCGCGCAAGAGCAGCTAGCATGCTCGTGGAGGCAAGGGAGGAGAGGCGATCGTTATTTTTTATTTTTGAGCCATGGCGGCAGGGGTAGTACGATCGGGGCGGCGCCTGCAACCGCTTGCAAAAAGAGCAACGGCAACAACAGCGCTCGTACTGCTAACTGAACCACCCTCTCTCTCTGCATTTACTTTTTCCCCATCGACAGATAGACCCGCCCGTGCGTTGCTCTCTTTAGACTCGATTCCTCTGTAGGTGTGTGGGTCTGCGTGGAGCCCTCTTCTCGCGATCTCGAAGCTGAAAGCATTGTGTTACTTTGCTGATGTCTCTTCTCGGATGGCGAGGGCTACCCCTCCCTCCAATGGCAGCATCAGTGTGCTAGAGGGCATTCGCCACCGCCCGCATAAAGGACAACGGTAACAATCCCGCCCGTGCTCTCTTTTACACTCAACCCCTTTTGCTATGCGTGAGAGTCTGCGCGGAGCCTTCTCGCGATGTCGAAAAACTGCAAGTCATCCGCTATGAGACGTTGCTGATGCCGTGTCTCGGATAGCGTCAGAGAGCTAGCCTAGTTACTCCCCCTCCCAGCGTGTGCCCATATGGTACTCACCAGCCTGTCGTACAGGGTAAGGGATTCCACAGCCTCCTGGTCCTGCTGCCGACCCTGCCATATCTGCCTTTTCTCTGTGGTGGAGGCCGCGAGGAGGGCGGACGCGCTGCTGCTGGTAGAAGTGGTAGGGAGCACGGTGGTGGTGGTCATGATGACGGATAGCTCTGTTTCGTCGGCTGTCGTATGCGAGATCCTATGTTGTCACACCGGGCACTGTCTCTCTCTCTGCTTGTTGTAGCAGAGATGCTAAGCGAGATGCTGATGATGGTGGTGACAGGCACGCAGAAAAAGTGAAATCGCGTTTGTGTGTGTGGCGTGTTTGTGCTGCAGCAGCAGCCTGAAGATCTCAAAGAAAAAAAATGGGGCAAAACAAAATAAAAAATACCCAACGGCAGCAATTTTCGTCTTTGTTTACCATAGATATTGAGATCTTTCAAGTTGGACGCAAACTTTCTCAATTTCATTCGAGTACCCCTATCGACGAAAATGTAAGGATCGTTTTATTTTGTATATTAAAAATATACGGTCCTTACAATTCCGTCCAAAATGGAAATCACGGTGCAGCAATACGCTGTGGGGTGCCGCAGTGGCTCCTCTATAGTGCCGGTTGAGTAGTGCCGGCTGCCTGTTATAGCGCCTGTGATATCGCTTGGCACAGATGGGGACAACCAGCAGTGGAAGTATGCGGAGTAGTGCCAGTTGCCGCTATAGTGCCGGTATTTCCGGCTGGCACATACCGGCGCTATATATAGAGGGACCACACGGCATTTTGGCCTGTGAAGGATGGCCGTCTAGACGTAGTTTTGGCCTGTGAGGGACGGTCGTCTAGACGCAATTACCGGTAGTTGGCACTTGGGCCAGGGGCGGCTTTCTGCTCGCTCGACGCTCGACGGTTCGACGACGGCAGGTGGGCAGCAGCTCGACGGGGTGGATGCGCGGTTATCGGTTGTCGGCCTCATCGACGGTTTCATTTATTGATTGAGTGCTGTCCGTAGTCCGTAGTGCTGTCTGTCGAACCCATAGTATTACGTAGTGTACGATGGTGACTGCTGTGTCCCTAGACAGTGCCGTGCCTTGCCAGGTAACGAAACACGCACTAAAGTGGGACCCCGGACTATCCTGGGATAGTGCGGTACTGGTACTCTGTAAGACGAGGTCGTGTCAAAAGTGGTCTTGACCGCACTGTGCTGGGGTCTCGCACAAAAGGGTACCGCACTGACACGCGACCACAACTTCCTCTCTCCTTAGTAAGTTACTGCTATATGATACCACAACAACAGCACTCTAGGTACAGCATATCATAGCTGCAACGGCACCACAACACGCCCATTCGCAACTTCGCAACGACAAGTTAATACGATCTACAGTACTGCCTGTTGGGTTAGGGGATGGTAATGGTAGGCTTATCATAGTTTGTTGGTCTTACTTGCGAGCAATTGTAACCATTTATTCGGCGATATGTATGACGTGTGTTCCAGGAATGAATGTATTATATCCCCTGAGGTCGTATGCATTTTAGTTCACCAACAACAGTCGGGAAGGGACGGCTGGGACTACCGCAAATAAGTGCCACGCCCGACCTGCTTGAAAACTGCGGGCACGGCTACACGCTAAATAGTAGAGCGGTAAAAACAGCGTAATAACCGAGTGCCTCAAGAACTAGCTCTATTAATAGTGGTAAAGGGTGCGTGCTGTTTGTAATTTGAAGAGTTGAACGGGGGTGGAGCGTTGTAGCAACCCAGCCAGTCCTAGCAAGTGCTACATTCACTGCCATGCTAACAATCGTTCGTTGGTTTCGCAGCGATCTGTTAATACATTCACATTTTGCCACATAATACGCCCATACACCCCACCTTCCCACCAGGGTCCTTCCTCCCTCACCTCCTGTATAATACTACCATTAATACTACCATTCATTACACCCCCCACCCAGCTGGTGGTGGTGGTGATGATGGATGGTGATTGGTAACATAATCGTGTGGGTAACTACTTAACAGTAGCAAATATAGAAGATAATAGTTCATCATTATTTCGTGGTAATTCACTCACTGCCTCTTCTGTTTCGATCTCCTCAAGATAAAACAAGAAAAAATGGAAGAACAGTCCCCTATCTATGGTACGTTACAAAGCAATTAAAAAGACAGCACGGCGGGCGTGGCCGTGCAAAAAAAGACATAACTCAGAAACAAAACAAATCAACAACAACAGCAACAACGACGTATAATGCTAAGCAACCAGGGGTCCATCTCGGGTCTCGGGGGCGGTTGTTGAGGAGAGGGGGGGAATAAGGACCTTGCCAGAAACAAAAAACGCCTCTGTATGTCTACTAAATATAACTGTAGTGGGAAAAAGGAAGGTTGCCTGCGCGGTGTGCAGTATACGTCAGACGGCACGCGCAACAAGCCAACAAACTAACTCATATCGCCTCAATCAACCTATCAACCAACCAACCAACCAATCATCCAATCAACTAACCAATCAATCAATCAATCATTTTCAACCAATCAACAACATCACCACCACCAACCACCATCATTATCAATCAGCATCACCACCATGGGCCACGCCACGGCACCCAAACAAGAAAAAAACAGAGAAAGAAAAACACTATACGTTGCATACTGTACGTATCGTTCAAGAGTTTCGGGGGGGGGGGAGGGGCGACAAAGACCATGCCATGCCCAACCAGCATCATATACTTGAAATAAACATGATCATTACAAACGACGACCGATCGTTATGCGTCACAACAACGACCGCGGCCCACATTATTATATCTATGACAAGACACCTTCCTCTGATAAAACACGAAAAAAACAAGGCCAACAGGTCCAGGCCAAAACACAGCAACAATCAAATGAAGGAAAGTAGGGAGGGGGGAAGGAAAGGAGGCAAAGCAGGGACAAAGAGGGGCTATTAATAGGCAGCACCTCTCTACCGTGGTTGGTTATGACAACCGTGCGAACCACCACCACGGAAGAGCTATTACGTACGTACGCCGACCGATCATCGCGTCTCCCATTTTTTAGAGCTGTGCCCTGAAAACAATCTCGCAATCAATGGAGGGAGGCAGCCCAGACAAACACAAAACTCCAATGTGGCGCCTGCATCGAGCGGCGAAGCAAGGATGGAGATACCTGCCATGTTTACCCTATACCCCACCCTGATAGTAAACACCCACCCGCCCAACCGCTCTCCCACATCGGCGAAAGCCAACAAGCCACAACTAACACAAAACGCACGACGAGAGGCCAGCGGGTTTCCAGGTCGATTGTGGCTTGTCTGGCCAACGCGTTACTCGCTGTTCGAACGCCAGGCCTTCCATCGAATTACTCAAATAATACATTAACCGTGTGCAATAATACGTTACTCAAGAAGCAAATATCCTTTGAGATGCTTGCTGCCCCTTCAGGATACATAGGCACCAATGAAATGGGAAACGGCATGTTTTGTCCGCGGCCGTGGCTTCCCCCCCCCTCTCCCCTTACCCAGAGGAATCAATCGAATACCACATACAAAAAATCCCGAAATCGACGTTAGGCATACAATTCAAGTCGTCCTAACACGGGGATAGACAGCCACAGGCATGACTCAACCACCGCAAAACGGCATTTTCTAACCCACGCCCTGCCCTGCCCTACCCTTCCCCGCCCCCCACCCCTTGCCGCTCGATGGCGACAAAGACAAAGACAAAGACAAAGACAAGTACCTGGTACAAACCCTACAAAGTCAACGACAACAACGATGACCACCAATCGAGAGTCCATTTCAGCGCCTTCCGCACAACGGAAACCCAAGCAGACGAGGCGAATACACAATATACTGTAAGGGTAGCCGTGTGCGATAAACGCATCGAGTCGGGTCGCACGTTGTCATCGCCATCCACATCATCATCGACGGAGAAACGCCATAACCAAAACTCAACATCAAGAGCAAAAAATAAGGCTGGATCGACCCACCCAGCCCAATGTTCACATTACCGCCGCTCTGTGGCCCTCTGCCCAGTCAGGCACCCCCCCCACCCCCCCCTACACCCCCCTTGACATTGCCGAGCGGCCGACCATATCTAGGACCGCAAATCGCAAACCACAAAACCGGGCTGCCTCCTGCGCCTGCTTGCATATTTTTATACGACCGGGAGAGCAAGAAATCAAGGGAGCATACAGAGCAGCACAAAAAGTCGAAAAAAGAGGAAAACAAAACGTGGCCGTACAAAAAGAAGAGGAGATACCTACCGCCGCACCCAGAATACGGTTTGTCGAGGTAAACGTCTTAGTCTTTCAAAACAAATAAAACTCTCCTGTTAGGCCAGTTTCTGATTGGCTCCTGGGGCGAAAAACAAGGGCGAGACAAGACAAACAAAAAAACAAGGCAATCCTACATACTGGCATCTCCTGGTTCTTCTCTGGCCCGTCGGAAAACACGCCAGGTTATCCGAGAGTAAAACCAAGGATAGGATTCGAGAACGAGGCTAGTCACTCGTTCCACTATACACTTGTGTCCCTTTTCCTTTTTTCTTCCGTCCTCCCCTCCCCGTCCACTCCCCCAACCCAACCCACCCAACCACCCATACCAACCACCCACCAGCTGAAAAAACAAATACAAAAAAAATATGCTTAACCTCACGGTCTGCGGCCAGGCAGCTGCTGCACTGACCCCGGAACTCGCCACAAGCTCCGATCAATTCCAGAAGCTCAAACCCTAGCGGTGCGGCGGGCTCGCCGCAAAACAGCAGCGGTTGGTCCACGCAACCTCGCCCCGACCCAATCCACCCCGCCGTAAACATGCCAGCACCGGGTCCTATTAAGCTCCACCCAGCACACTAAGGACACAAATAACACTCCCCTTCCCCCCTACCCTCCCCCCTCCTTCATCTTTGCACGCTACCCTGTCTGCTGGAAGATGTAGCGAGTCGACATGTCGCCGGTGGGAGTCCGGAGGCCGCTGCTTGGGTGGTCCATCGCGGCCGCCTCTGCCGCTCGCCAGGCTCGCGCTTGGCTGACCACGTAGTCGTCTCGCTCGTGTCCCGCCACCGTCACCGCCGCCGCGCCACCAGCTCCACCGCCGCCACCACCACCGCCACTGCTGCCATCGCCGCTACTGCTGCTGCTGACAACGATGTGTGCGACGCGCGGATGGTCGCACAGCTCGCTCGCGGTTGGCCGCTGCCTCGGGTCAGGGTGCATCAACTACGTCCACGAAAAAACACCAACAAAGGGACAGGTAGAAAGACATACGGGCAGATAGCAGAGGAACAGACCGGAAGGAAAAAACACAGATTAATCAATTGTTTATCGCTTTTGAAAAGAGGTCGGGTCATTCTTGCGCGAAGGATAAGGATCAGATGTTTGACCGACAAAAAAAGAGGAGAGGAGACAAAAAGCGAAAGAGAACGGTAGATGAGAAGGAGATTGGGCGGTGACAGCCCCTTCTAGGTCGCAAGCCCATGCACGCGGAATGGACTGAAGAGGGGCGAGAGGAGAGCTGCCGCCAGAAACAATACCACCTAATCCCAAAAAAACAGAAACAAGCGAACCCTCACCTGGCGCAAGACGGCGCCCAGATCCTTGGACCTCGTAGACGGAAGGCCGACCGAGCGTCCGTCCCGCATTGCGTGCCAGTCCTCTCCGTCTCCCGGCAGCTCCGTCCTGGTGGCCACTTCGTACACCGTCAAGCCGAGGCTGGCCACGATAGCGGTGATTGTAGCGAGGACACGAGCCGGACAAAAACAGGGGATGGAAAACACACGAACGTGGGAAACAGGATGAGTCAAAAATACTGAACATACAATCATCAATCATACAACAGTTATTGGAGCCTGTCTTGTGACCGCGGACTACTTGTTGAATATATTATGGCAATGAGTTCATGCGAAGAGCAACAACAATTGGTGCGCATGCAAACAAGAAAATAGACAACATAAAACAACGAGGGCGGTCTCGAACGCTACGGTTCCACCACCATCGCGTTGCATGCTTGGCGAACGCTCGACGAACGCTCCGCGAGGACCTTCGGCCGCAACTGACAACGACGTTAACCTGCACTGAAACAAACACGAGCACAAGGCTTGGTCGGCCCGCGAACACAGTCAAACTGACCTGAGCCAGGGTCCGCAGCATATTTTCACGAAACATGAAACCGGCAGCTGTGAATCCATGATTGCAGCAGCCCTACAATAGAGAGGCTCTGCTCCGACTGGCCACATTTCGGATACGCGCAGCTGCTTTGGCTCGTGCGACACGTCCCGCTCACCGCGTTCATAATCGTGTTCGTTCTAACACCGGGACCAAAAGAAGAAACGAAAACTGACAAACGGGGTAGTGCGCCCTCTCCCCCCCCCCTTTCTTTCCTGACTCCCCACCTGAACATGTCTGCCGATGGGAGGCGCTCCGTGGAAGAGAGCAGCTCCTTGGCCATGTACAAGGTGTCGCCCTCCTGTCCATCGCCGACACCGTCCACGCCTTCGCCATAAGCGGTCGCCATGCCAAAGTCCGCCAGCTTCAAGCGCCCACCTTAACAGGATCGTGGGTTGTAGTGTTGGCACGGTTAGTTTGGACGCCGACGCAGCAGTAGCAGTAGCAGTAAGTAGCAACAGCGAGCGGGTTGAGCAGTAGCAGTAGCAGCGACGGTTACACTATGAAGAAAGCAGAGTTAGGGAGGGACGTTGAGTTGCGAACAGTCGCAACAAAAATGAAGTATTACCGCGAGGCTTGTCTAGAAAGATGATGAAAGATGAAAGATGAAAGATGCCTCGAGAGTTGCGAGATTCGCGGCAAGGACAAGGAAGGCGACGACCCCAACGGTCAGAAGCAGGTCCAACGGTAAGGGGGCGCTAACACTAAGGAGCAGGCCCCAACCGTGTAAGAAACAAGCTGGAAGCGATCAATCAGCCATCAAAAGGCGAAAAGAAGAACGCTTCGACACAAAAAAAGAAAAAGAAATCCCCGACAAGGGTGCGATGAGCACGGGAGCCAAACACACAACTCACCCCACGCCTTCTACGCATATACACGCGATACAAGCATAACGGGCAAAGGAACCTGCCGACACCCTGCACTCTCATCCTCATAAAACGAATAAAACCACCAAAGGAGCTCCACACGAATCAGGCCGCATTCGCGTCCTTTCCCGTGAAGTTCTTGACCGTCACACTAAAGGCGTTTCATGTTTCACGAAAAGACAGACTGAAACCGGCGTTTCATCCAACCGAAGCGCTTGTCAAACACGAAAACCCCTCACTTCCGAAAAAGCCTTTTCATCGGGTTAATCGCTCACACAATCGCCCGCCCATCTCTCCGTCCACCCGCCCGAAAAAACGAAGCAATGGAAACATACCCCTCCCCGCGGCCCCTCTCCCCCAAAAAGCGGCAAAAACTAACAAAATGGAGGCCACGAAAAGCGGGCGCCAACAAAAAAGCGAATCCGGGCGGCGAGAAAAAAATAACCGTGCGTAAGGGGAGGGGGGGTGGTCCGCACCTTCGTCGCCGATGAGAAGGTTCGCCGGTTTCACGTCCAGATGCACGAGCCCTGTCGCGTGAACGTGCCGCAGCGCCTGCCCAACGTCTTGCAAAACCTGCCACACCGCCGCCTCCGGTATCTCCCTCCGTGAAGGCAGCTGTATTCCGTTGTTCCGTACGCACAAGCAACGACAAGGGCAGAATAATGGAATTTCACCATAGGGGGGAAAAGAAAGGCGTGTGAGGGATACAAGAGAGGACGGGAGGGGGGCGTGCGATTCTCGATTCACCTAAAAACAAACGTCACCAAAGCAATAGTAATGTTGGGTGGTGTCCGTGGAATCAGCTTCGTGCTCGACGTCGACAGGCCGGACACTTTGAAAGGGTAGAATGCCGAATCAGTTTCGAGGACGCAGAAAAAACAACACACAACAACGGCCAATCCTTCAGCTCTATCGTTAGCAAGGTGCTCATCTGCCTGCGACCACGTACAGGAAGACAACCCAATGGGTCTCAGCCCTCACATGAAAACAATAAAAGGCCTCGAAAGCCGACATAGCCAGCAGACACGCGCGCAGCGCACCAAACACCCCTTTTTCTCCAGCACACCACAAAAACAAAGATGAAAGGTACCCCGCTCCTCTTCATGCCGCCACTGCCCTCCCTCCCTCCCCCCCTCCTCCCCCGCTCCCTCTCTCACCCTCTCGAGGAAGTCCTTGAGGGTCCCGAGCTCGCACAGCTCCGTCTGGAGGCAGAAGTGGCCCTCCTCCTGCCACGCGCGCTCAAACCTCAGCACTCCCGGGTGCTCCCCCAGCCGCTGCAGAGCCCTCGCCTCCAGAAGACACCGGTCCCGGTCCCGCCTCCCCCTGAACTCCCTCTTGCTCCGCTTGATCGCGTACAGCCGCCCGGTGCCCCGCGCCCGCACCTTCCACACCACGGAAAACCCCCCCTCCCCGATCGGGCCCATCTGCACGAAGTCATGCTTGAACCCGAGGGTGTCTTCCCCCCCTCCCGGGGCCGCGCCGCCGCCGGCACCACCCGCGCCCGCGCTGGCGGCCTGCTTGGCGGCGTCTCCACGGCCGCTTCTATCGCCCGCGCTGCTGCCGCCGAAGCTTGACCGTTCTCTCCCTCCTCGGCCCCTCCCGCCTCGCCCGCCGGTGCCGCCCTCCAGACCCCCGCGACCGTCGTCGTCGTGGCCGCCGGCGCCTCCCCCGCTACCGGCGCGGCTGCTCCCAAAGCCAGCCTCCCCGGCCGCGCTCAAAATAGAGTCGCTGAACGGATCGCCAGAAGCGTTGGCAAGCCCGGCATCGATCGCCATGCCCGTCCCAGCACCAGCACCAGCGCTAGCACCAACACCAGCAGCGCCGCCGCTAGCCAGAAGCCTCCTCTGCCGCAACGAATGCCGACTGCTCATCCCCGCCGACTCGCTACCGCAAACTCGCCCGCCGCTGCCCGCTCCCTCCAGCAACAGGCTGTCCTCGAGGCCGTCCCACGTTGGCGTTCGCTGAGGGGTCGGGGGACATCGCATGATCGATTTCCGCGGGGTCAGGCACAGAGGGCCCGGGCCCACGGCAGGGCCGCCGCCGCTACCGCCACCGCTGCTGCCGAGGGGGGAGTGTGGAGCGCCCGCGCCACCCTTGCTTAACCTAGACGAGGAGAACGCCGACTGGGGACAGGGAAAACAAAACGAAACGTGAATGAAAGACAGAGCCAAGGCGCATTCTACATACCGTGGACGCGTTGGAAACGCAGGAAAGGAAGGGCGCTGGGACGGGGGTCAAGGAAAGACGGTGCAACACGGAGAGGCACAATAGTACCTGTCCCGAAGTCACGAAGATGAATTATCCCCCCCCACTCCCACCCTCCCAACCCCCAAAAACAAATTACCACTTCCAGCACCTGTCCTGAATCAAGAAGCCGAACTCTCCCCACTTCTTCCCTTCTCAACCCCGAAAAACAACTGATCGCTTCCAACACAGGTACTGCTGTCGTAGTCTATACTCTTAAGAGGATGGCACCCGCGCATGCTATAACAGTGTTATAATCATGAGTGTCGAGAATCTGTCTCTGTGACTAGGGATACACAGGTGGTACCAAGTAGTGAAAAAACAAAACAGCAGAACGGGAGCGAAAAAAGAGCAAAAACGCTACTTCCCACAGCCAATCAGTCGTACAACCGCAAATAAACATTTGCCGGACATCCGCCGGCCTCAGAGAGAGCTCCTTTTGCCATAAAATATAGGATCACGAGCTCGGCAAAACGCTCCCGCTGTCGCCTCAAACAGTCTTCCGTGTATATCGTATATGTACATCAGATATTTTAATTTGTTTGCTCATTCCGGCATTTTCATATTTGCTCCTTATTATTTGTACCGCTACACTCCTGTTAGCAGTACTGTTGCATTTACTACCGCTACACCCCTCTCGTCAGTACTGTCGCGTTTGCGGTCTCGAAGTTCCTACATGCTTCACCAATACAGGCAATAATGCGCGGCGGTGAGGTAACTATATACATCAATCTCACCTGATCAGGGATAGGGCGCGACTTGACAAAGGAAGTCGACGCATCGGACGCGCTAGACGTATCCGCCCCGCTCAGTCCGCTGTTTTCCCTCGAGAGCGCGGCAGTTGCATCCTGCCCCTCGTCCCCCGCCAAGATCCCAAACGCCGACGTCGACTGCCCCCAGTCCCTGCCCTTGCCCTTGCCGCGGCTTCCGATCCAAGAGTCGTCGCCTACCACCGTTCCCGGCGCGTCATGGGAGAAAATCGACGAGCCGTCCAGCCGCCCGGAGCTGTCCTCCAAGCCTTCCCATCGCCCGCAGCCCGTAGTGCACGCGCTTCCGAAGCCGGCCCCGTCCCCTGCGAGTCCCTTGCCGACGAGCTCGGGGGAAACCAGCGGGTTCGGGGTGGTCCCGCGCCCTCCCCTAGCGCTCTTCTTGCCGGAGGCGGTCGCGCCGCTACCCGCCGCCGGCGTTGGCGCGGTCGCCTCCGCAGCCACCACCGCCACTCCTTCCACCACGGTCACGTCCATCGTATCGGGCATCTCGAGAGCTCGCAGAGCTAGCTCTGGTCGGGGCCGTCGATGCCTCCGCCTCACTAGCGTAGCCCCCGCCCCCGCCCCCCCGCCGCCACCGCTACCACGGCTGTCGTCCTCGTCATCTGTGCCCTGGTCCATCAAGTCGCGCACGGAGAGCATTGAGTGTTGCTCCGGCGATGCGGCCAGGTAACCCCCTACCAACGGCATGGCGCCGTCTCCGTTGGCCGAGAGCGCAAGCGAGCCCAGCGAGGGCGTCGAGGGCCCCCCCAACTCATCCGCTCCCGGCTGCTGGCTCTTTACGGGAGAGAACGGGTGCTGCCAACGCGAGGACGACGAGAAACTTACTCCCGACCCGGCTCCTGCCCCCGCCCCCGTCCCTGCCCTTGACCCCGCCTGTTCCGGCGTCAGCTCTTCCCCGATCGGTGTTCGGGCGTCAGAGGCCTTCCCTGGGGAAAAGGCCAGCTTCATCGCCGCGCCCGACGGACCGGTTTCATCGTCCGACCATGACTCTTCCATCCTCACCAACCCGATACGCTCTTCCGACCGTCCTCCCGCTCCTACTCCTGCCGTATCTCCTGCGCCGCTACCGCCGCCACCGCCACCACCACCGCTAACCCTCTCACTACTACGCCTTCCTATGCCCGAGCCTGTGTCGGCGCCACCGCCACCGCCACCGCCACCGCCACCGCCACCGCCACCGCTACCGCCATTCTCGCTCCCTCTCCTCGGTGACGAGCGCCACGGGCGGCCCACGCTCGCCGGGGTGGTCGCGTCGAACGGGCCGAGGTTTATCGACGCCACGCTCGAAGCGGGTGAGATCGGGGAGTGGTCCCCGAACCTCCCCCGCGTCGGGTACATGTCGTGCGCCGAGGCCGCCGAGTGCCTGCGCCGACGCCCCTGCGACGCTCGCTCCTTCTCCAGCGTGCGCCGCAGCTCTTGACCACTCCAGCTCGCGCCCATGTCCTTCGTCGATCCCCCTCCAGCTCCTCCTCTCCCTGCTACGCCTGCTCCTGCTCCCCCTCCTCCTCGCCCCCCGGTACCGACAGCATCCGCGCAAGCATCACCGTCGTAGTCCTCTCCCATCGCCTCAGCCGGGCTGGCGTACCTGCTCCCGGCGTCCCACTTCTGCAGCGACTCGGTGAGGCGATAGATGGGTGACCGGTGCGGTGAGCAGTCCGGCTCCGACATCTTGTTGCCCCCCCCCCCACCCCCGGGCCCAAGCCGAGCCCCGCCGACCGCGCGTCTGCCGGATCCGGCGGGGCCGCCTCCGCCGGAGGTGTCTATTACCACCGTGGGTTTGCTCGCAGCGGCCTCCGCCGCCGACGCCGCGGCTGCTGTCGAGGCGCCCGCCGCCGCCGCCGCCGCTGTTGCCCCCCACCCTCCGCTCCCATCACCACCACCGCCACCGCCACCCGTGCTGTTGCTGCTCGCTGTCGAGCGAGAGCGACCCCTTCGCGGTGTAAACGATGCCGTTGTTGTGTGCCTAGTGCTCGCCGGCGCGGAGGCGACGCCGTGCCGCTGCTGGAGGTTCTCCCCGATGCTGAAAGGCACAGCCGATGCCGCGTCCGGAGGGCTGCCACCTCCTCTACCGCTGGCGTTGCTGCTGGTGCTACTGCTGCTGCTGCTTCAAGCTTGGCGGCTCCGGCTGAAGCCACTGCCGCCACCGCTACCGCCGCCGCTCACGGTACCACCGCTCCTCCGCATCCGCCTGCTCGACGGGGTCGATCTCAGGCGCAGGTCCGGCGAGGTCGTCACGCTCACGGGGGCCAGGAGGAAGGGTAGGACGGAACCCTTCGAGGATCCAGGCAGAGCGCGAGGTGAGGTCGTGGAGGTATGGGTTGCCCTAGATCGCACTGCCGACGACACGTGCTCTTCTCGGTTTCGTCGCCTCGTCCCCCCCCCCGCCGCCTTTTGCGCCGCCTGCGAACCGCCGCCGACGCCGCCGCCTGCTGCTGTTGGCGTTGTTGCTGTTGCTGCGATGGGCTTAGGCGCGTGGTGCGAAAAAGCGCTGAAGGCCGACAGGCGGAAGGCGGGCGTTGTGCTCCCGTCCCCGAAAGGCGGGGCAAGCAAGCTGCTGCTGCTGTTGCCCATGCTGCCGATGCCACCGACGGTGGCGGCGGACGCGGCTGCGCCGAAGAGCAGCTCGTTCTCCTTATCGTAAGGCGCGCTAAACCTGTCGCCGATACCGCCGCCTAGCGCCTTCTTCTTGGGAGACTGGAAAGACATGCATCTCACCGGGTTGGGATTGGTGAGCCTCGCGTGCTCCTCCTCGATTGGGCTCCGGGCCTTGCGCTTTCCGGGCGAAGGCGGGAGGGGCGGGCATCCGCCACCACCTCCACTGCTCTCCCCATCAGACCCTCCCGCCCCCCCTGCTGCTCCCGCTGCTGCTGCGCTGCTTGAAGCACCCGAGCCAGCACGAAGCCTCGAGCTCGTCCGCCGAACAGGCATATTCACTCCCTGGAGATGCGTTATCCTCTCTTTCCCTGCCCCGAATGCCGATGCCCGAGCTATGCCGCTTGCACGAATTCACAACGGACACTTCCTGACCAATTTATAGTCGCCCTCGCCGGGGTGCTGCAGCAGTGGCCCCGCGATGTCGTCGCTCCACGCAGACCTGCCTCGCCCCACGAGCTCCAACGAGCTTCGCAAAAAAAAACCGCCTCCGTCCCTCTTTGCTTCCCTTGAGCGAGTCTCTGTTCTTGATGACCAACAAAAGCCAATTTTGAGAGACCAAAAACACAACGCACGCAGTCGCTTGCGCCGCGCGAACCGCCTCTGTGGCAATCGGCCAGCGCTCTACCCTAGCGTCTATCGAGGCACCTACGATAAAATATCTCTACACGGGTCGCCTCCCCCCGCACCGTATCAGCGCTACCGAGCGCTGCAGCTGTCTGTGTGCTTTGCTCCTCGGAAATGAGGAGGAGCAAAAAAAACGGGGTTTCCCTTTCTTTTGGTGGGTTCGACGAGGCGGATTTTCGTCGGTAGCCTTTTCCGTGCGCGCGAGATTTTTGAATTTTTTCTCT
Source organism: Alaria marginata (assembly GCA_037833945.1). Taxonomy (NCBI): domain Eukaryota; class Phaeophyceae; order Laminariales; family Alariaceae; genus Alaria; species Alaria marginata. The sequence goes on from JBBMKB010139943.1 coordinate 16,425, forward strand.
CGTTTTCTCGTTTTGGGCGGTTGGGCGGCAGCGATATCGATATGAAGAGAAGAAGGGCCAGGCCAATTCAATGAAACCCGCTCTGATGCGTGGCGAGCCTCGGGGCCTGCGGCAGCATAGGAGTGCCTGAAGAGCGTTGCTGCTGGTGCTGGTGCTGCTGTGCTGCTGTAAACTCTCTGTTTTTATTTTCTTCTTTTGAACGGGGACACGCCAGGATCTGGAGACGATGCGTGCGATTTCAGTTTTCAACGCGAAAGCGACACAGAAAAAAAAATGCAAACAAATGCTAGAAAAAAAAATACTTCTGAGAGAGTTACCCGGTAAAAGGAGTGCCCTGCTGTCAGCCTGGTCCAGCGATGAAAGAAGGGATGCACGCAGCAAAGGGGCAGGGCAAAGCGAGTTGGCGGACAGCTGGCTGTATCACATGGTGCGATCGATGGATCATCGGGATTGTTTTAGACCTACAGCAGTACCTGGTATAGTTTTGAATTTACAGCACCACAGACCACAGACCATGCGTTGAGAGATTATTTTCGGTTTTTAATCACTTCATCCCAGACAACAGCAGATCTCCACACAGTAGTAGTGATTCGGAGAGTTCATTTCGTAGATCAACACAGGAAAGCCTGAGAGGGACAGAGCAGTCCAGCAATCGCACTCGCTGGCAGCACTTGCACATGAATGAATGCATTGCGCGGATAAACATAGGATCGGACATCAGACAACCGAGACCACCACCACCTTGGCGCTTTGCTCCCTGTGCTCTGTTGTTCTTGTACGTATTGACTTTTTACCAGGCACAAGAACGACCCGCCTCGGAGACACACAGCAGAAGGATATTTTACTTTCAGAGAGATCACGTTTACCTTGTACGATCGATCACCATTTTTCAGACCAAGTGAACATTTTACAGCACAGAGTTCAGTATCAAGGCACTCGGGAAAGAACGCTGCACGTCGCCAAGCCATCGCGGCTGTCCGTTCAACGTTCAGCAAGCCGGAGCATCCGCCTGCACTCTCTTCACAGGTGGAAGAGTAAGGCATGGTGGAGCAGGAATTGCATGGCAGGGGTGCGTGATGGTCAAAATCGTGTTTTGATTGGGGGACGGTCCAACAATAATGGGACTGTTTTATTGGGAGCCATACTTCGCAAAAATCAGGATCTACGAAGCAGCAGAGCAGCAGAGCAGCAGGGCAGAGCTATGAAAATATTACAAAAACTGCTGGACTGCTGTGTGCTGCTGATACATTGTACGTCAGACGTATTGCACTGTGGCTAGCTCTAACCCTATCCTAGTTTACGCAGACAAGCCAATTGGCTATTTCGAACGCAGCCGGTACTGCAGCAGTACTCTTAGTCTCGTGGACGTACTCTTGTCACTGCTGCCGTATACTGCTACACAGCAGTGTGTGTTCTGTGTATTTTTTCATGCAGAGCTGCTGAATACCCCGTCTACTGAGCCTGAACCCGCATACAGGAGTAGATTCAAATTGGCAGCCTGATGCAACATCGCATCGTATCAGATGACAAGGCACCAGGTACCAGGGTGGTACTGGTATTTGTTGGCCTGCTGTACGTTACGTGATGAAAACACACAAGGAAATGCTTGAACTCTAGTTTCCGTTTTGTGGACAACCAGGCCCTCGAACGTCTTGTTTATAGTATACCTGACACGTATCATACATACGTACGTAGCTATGTTGTACCTGGGGGGGGTACCTGGTATGACGGGTATGTTCATGTTGCGGTGCGTGGGATGGGCGGGTCGCGCAGGCCCGAACCTTGACCGAAAACCACAGACGACCGCACCGCAGAAAATATGCAGCCTGCGTATTTGGTATTTGGTCTTGTTACACAGTGTTCGGTGCAGCAGCACAAGCAGCAGTAGTACGATAATAAGGAGAGGTATAATATGTCTCACCAGCTCACAAGTCTCGGGTTCAACAACATCGCGTTGTTTTTTCCTTGGATTTTTCTGTGCCCAGCCCCTCTTCCCCTCTTCCTTTTCACGCGTACCGTATGTCAACCCCCCCGCCCCGACCCCTAGGCCGAGATGTTGCAGCCACTGCTGCTGCATTTCCTATTTTGGTTTTATCACCCCTCCTTCAAAAATGTAAATAACAGCGTTTTGGCGCAGCGTTGCATGATATGTATGCGCGCCGAATGGCGTTACTCGTTCAGCGGTACCATTGCCCTTGTTTATTCGCACCGGGTTTACAGCGTTCATGCATTAATGACCTTAGTCGTTAAGCTTCGTCTGGAGCCGTTTCTCGGGTGACCATCCACCCACCTATCCATCCATCCATCCATCCATTCATCCATCTATTCATCCATCCATCCATCCTCGCATCCACCTCATCGAGCGAGGTGTGAGAGGAGGGCCACCCCCCCCCCCCTGCCTGGTCGGTGAAAACCCGACATGCTCCGTCCCGGCATTGTGGGGATGCGAGAGTCTATGGTCTTATGACTACGGCTATCATATGCAAGAAATGAGTACACCCACCCCCCCCTGTCTGCCGACCGGCGTTTTTTGTCGTTTGTCAGAACAGCGTAGCCGCAA
>JBBMKB010140054.1:0-13445 GCA_037833945.1 Alaria marginata
CTTAGGCTGTATTTATAGCAAACTGCGTGAAACTCGTATTATAGTAGTGTCGGCCAGTTGCGCGTGTTCTTCAAGCATCCCCCGTCAACCGCATACCAGGTAGATATTTAAAATGGTGAGGCTCGGTTGTTTGATTTATCAAAATAAACTTAATAAAGATGTACATACACTACCGGCCCTCTCATGAGATAGAGCCCCACAAGAAGCTCAGCCTCAAAATTACGGGGAAAGAAGAAAGTCGACAGCTGTTATGCTCAAGTTAGTGCAGGACACACACATTCTCAAATAAGAATTCCAGCCTGAAACCATATCTCGGTTTCTTATAAGAGGGCCGGTGCTGTACTGTATCGTATCGTATGACACGAAGATCATGTCTTCACCAGGCGGGCCTTCCAGCAGTATCATACTACAGCAGTATCATACTACAACAGCAGTACAGGGCACCTACGAATATGAATACTAAGACACTGTTTAATAGAACGCCAGGCTGAGATTAACAGAAAAAAAATCGTAATTTGTGGGAGCCGTTATCCTGAAAATAGTGTAGAACGCACCCTCTCTCAAATAACAAGTCCGGGCCTAGCCACAGTACGAGTATCCTTGTTTCCTGGTACCAGTAGGTGTCCTGTCCTGTTGTACTGCTGTAGTACTGGCGACGACTTAGGATGGAAATTTCCGGAAGGATTACGTTTGTTCTACTGTAGTTTTCCAGATTTTTTTTAACTCGCCATTACTGCGGTTTCAGGAGGAAAGTCGTGACAGAAACGGATCAGAAACAGACGCGGCTGCGCCGCTGTTTTTTTTTCCCGAGCTGCTGCGGAACAGTCGTTCTATGCCTGGTATTACACGTGGTCTATATATAAACGTCGTATGGTAGTTCTGGTCCGTTTGTACCCCTACATTCCTTCTGACACTATGAATACACTCGTACCAGTAGTGAGGGAGAAGGACAGCTCAATGACGATGGGGTACTACTGTAGATAAGCAAGTAGGCATATAAGGGAGCTAGACTTTGTGCATAGGTTCCCTTTTTGTATCCGTTGTTTTCTTCTTTCGGGAATGTTTTGAGTGATCAACGTTGAAGATGTGGTGCCGCACATTGTCCGAGGGCAAACATCATACTAATATTAGTAATGAGTTACTCTTAATAATAGACTGGAAAGTATACCAACTACAGGAAAATCCAGGCCTAAGCCCTTGCCAGCACTACAGTACCACAGTAGTAGTCCTTGAAATGTCTCAGGCCGCACTTTCCAGGCGGGATCAATATTTTCCACGAAAATTAGAACACACTGTCAGTGTATGGAGTGCTAATTGTTGTTAGCAGTTCGCAAATCGCATGCAACATAATACCGTTGTATGCACCTGGTATGTTGTTCATATCGTGTCTGGCCAGTTTGCCTTGGGTTGGCATCCAGGTGAGGGTGACGACTAGGGGCTGGGTTGGGTCTACGCCCGTACCTTGGGCCAACCTCATAATTCGTTGCCGTAAAGCTCGTGTCTTCTGTCTTTTGTTTTCCGCCTTCCCTTCGCCACTATTTCAATGATGCACATTGTTCGACATTTCCAAGGCATTTCCATGGCACAGCCGTGATAGCACCGACGCAGCGTCATGCCAGTGACATGGCACTCTGCCACGAACGTCGTTCATGGAGCGTGTGATGGTAATGCCATGGGAGTTCCACGATAGAACCATGCCACGCACCATGGCATGCGCCCTGGCAATGTCGAGGCCACGCTATGGCACCGCCGTGATACGCTACAATGATACACTGTCCTGGGTTGGGACTTAGCCTAGGGTTTGGGCTAGGTTTAGGGCTATTTCGCCTGGGAGTGGCCTAACACACCGAGCAGTCCCATGGCAGATGGTAGTTCTATGAGGCCCTGAATGTCACTGTCCTAGGAGTTTTCACGGTGATGCCATGGAAATTACAATGAATGGTAGATGGCAGTCAGCGCCATGAGAACCCATGGCCATTCAATGAAAACCCATTACGCTGCTATGATATGGTATTGCCACGAAAGTTCAGGAAACTTCGCGAGAGTCCATGAAAACCCATGGCTGACGTGGGCTCCCGTGAAATATCGTGAATCCCATGGCAGGCATATATGGCTGTTGCCATGGCTCGCCACGCGGGCTGCCATTATGCGCCTTGAACACGTCAAATATCGTACACCCCGCAGACAGCAGACTAATGCTTTTTTATATCTTGCCGTTTGCGATATTCTTCTGACTTTGGACAACAACAGTGGACTCGTGCATTTGCTGTCTGGGATAGCGATGACCCAGATGGTGCTCAATTGCTGGATTGGTGCTGAGCTTGTGACGTTCATCAAGGCGTTGAAGTTCTTGGAGCTGGCGGGGTCTAACCTGGTGGCCGTAACGAATCTCGCCATCTGCGCCAACCTTGCCCTTATCGTGCATGTGAGTTTCAAACAACATTTACCATGTTTTTCTTGAAGCCCTCTGTCATATAGTACGAGTAAATACCTATTAATTGTATGGGTCATCGTATGTACCAGGTGCTGGTAGTATATATGGCACATTTAACCTATTTACAGGTTACCAGGTACAAGCTAGATTTTTTAATTGTACCGGTGGTAAGACCACGACCCCAAAGAAGCCAGCTTTGCAGGCGCATCAGAAGTACAGAAGGAACCGTCAAAAGGCGGTTATATGTGACTTGAAAGCGCACCCTTTCCCAAGAAAAAATCAGTCTGGTTTATCATGACTTCGTCCTGATACGGGTGTTTCTTAATGGGTAGGAGATAAGTGTCCGGTCCTGTCCTGTGCTGTCCTGCTCATTATTTCGCTCGTATTATCCTGCATTGTAATCGGTTTTCTGGCTTGTGCAAGTTCTGCTAACTACCTACCTGTATGTCACTATACATGCAACCAGTAAATAACATCTACACCAGCATGCGTTTGTTCCTATGTATGCCACTCTTGCCGCTTCCATGCGCTACATGCGCCCACCCAGCTATCCCATGCCTGCAGTTGACGCGAAGCAGTTTTGTGATCGAAGCGAATTGTTGTTTTATCCTCGGGGACGTACAACCCGAGGTATTTCTGAATGGGGGAATGACAACTTGTCTTATCGGCGTCTTCGTTTTCGGAAGCATGCCTACTTGCGCATACACAGTAAAATACCCCCTTCAACCCCCCTCCCCCGTTTGTCGGCGAGCGCAATGTTGATGATCGACCTGAAGAATTGACAGAAGTTCCACCCAGGCTAACCTCCATCATCCATGTGTCTGCCTCTCGTCCAAACTGCATTTATTCACCCCCACCCCCCCCTAACTTATGTTGCAGAGCCACCGCACGATGTCGCGCATTAGGAACGTGTCGTCTTTCGGTATGGTATGCTTTTTCTTGGTTGTATCGTTGGCGAGCGCAGCATCAGCGATGCCTTTCTGGGAGAGATGGCTCATGAGCGGAACGGCTTTTCATATGGGAGCATTAACGGAGGTGAGATGCATGACTAATTTTGGAACCTATGTGTTCTAGAAATAAATGTATCATGCACATTGCGGCCAACTACCGGTGCACGAAACATATGTAAGTGCTGGGTGCGCCTTATAGTAACCCTATAACCGCAGCTCTGGTGCAGGTCGCACGATTGTGGTTCCCGCGTACGCGCCTCCGGTGGCTTGTGCGGAAGGATGGTTATGTTTCTGCGCGTGCTAAAAAGTGAGATCAGGTCATGGGGGGATCCGGTGCGGGTGGGATCAGATCCCGGTAGGACCAGGTCCGGGTGGGATCAGGTTATGAGGTTGACAAATTTACATGGAGGTCTGGCCTATTGCGGTTGCTCCGACAACGCGGTTCACCCTGAAACATTAACACGATCGTAATGGTGTGTGTCTTGCAATTTCCTGCCGCAGTTCTAGCATTCCAACAGAGTCTCCTCGTAAACGCTGTCTGAGTGTGGACAGTCTTGGCTAGTGTCAGCGCGAACGTAACCAGTCGATTGCAGTAGTATGCGCTAAGCAGGAGTATCAGGTGTTCCTTTCGTACACATAACTTGTATTGGGGTTCGGGCACTATAAATCAGTGGAACTAGCTGTCATGTCCCTAACAGGCGGCATTGGCTGGTTTTATTTGCCGACGCTTCTGCTGTATTCGTGAAGTGTTGGAGCCCTCTCTAGTCCCCGAGGGGTTACGATTTTTTTCCCGGCAATGTGCTTAACCGTCGGCCCAATCCCAGCGGGAACGTGTTGCGCTCTAGTAGCCTACTCCTTGTGAACCGAGTTTATCTCTCAGGTGTAACAAATCTGACTCTTGTCAATTGAGCGTGCTACTGGTCAACTTACCATGTACTGCTAGATAACATCAGTATGGCCAGTAACGAGTAGGAAATTTCGAGCAGCAGACGACTCTGCGGGCGAGGCATGATCTTGTTGTGTCACGACGGAACAAGCATTAGTAATGGGACTGTATGCTTCGTATACCGTGTACTATGTTCTCCTTTGGGGTTTCGGAGGTAAACAACATCAAAATCCCTTGACATTTGCAGCATCAGCTACACGAAGAAATCCGGGCGACCAGGCTAGCGGCTGTACCCGAAGTGCAATGTAAGGAGCTCTACAGTAACATAGAGCACGCGGCGTGGTGGTACTTAAACTGTGCTCTTGCACCCGTTTCTTATTCCCTTGGCTTATCGCATGCGTCGATTGTTTCGTCGCCACACATACATGGGTCCCGAAAGGATAACTGGTATCTCCTAGAACCACTAGGCATGCACGTGTTGAGGGTGTGAGATCATGCGCCCACTTCGCGCGCCGTGAATAGATACGACACACAGTACAGGCAGTCTCGTCGTCGTCGAAAACCCACTTCAGAGCTCTGTTGGGCAGACATAATATGCGTGCGTCTAGAGCGTTAGATCGTCATTTCGTAGTCATACTACATCACGACTAGAGTCCTATCTACGCGTCTTATATGAAGGTTTGCTTCTTCTCCCATCCTTACCCAGGGTCGAAACAGGTGGGTGTCCACGTCCTACTTTCTTTTGGAGGCGTTCGCCAGTGTGGTGATGACGATAATCGTCGTGCTACTGCTGCTGCTCAGGCGGTCGGAACTTAAGCAGGTGCGTGAAAGCATAAAGCCGTAGTGGGTAGAACTGTTACAACGGGGAAGACTGGTTCGCGACAGGGCAGCTTGCAAAAGAGAAGCCCCAGGGAGCTGTAGCTCAAGAACAACGTTTGCAAGGGTCATTTTGTGATGAGTATGTGTAGTATGATGCGAGTGTGCAGTGAGAGCATGTATCTTCTGTTTTGGATTGTGGTCTGTCGTCCCCCGAAAGGAAGCATAGGGTGCCGACATATCTCGAGGTCCATTGGTTGTCGAGAGGGGAAGCAAGCTGTAGGGGAGCTCGAGCTTAAAGTGTGCTGTTGAAATGATACCTTCGGACGGCATGACTGAGGTATGTACAGTACGACGATACCTTTTTTTTGTGGTTCATCAACTCCCCGAAGCGGGAAAAACCGTACTATCAAATACTAGTAGCCCGTTCTGTACAGGTGCAAGATGCGTAGACTACATACCGATCGCCAATTGCTCATACATGTAACCTTTATACACGTTTTACACACATGCTCCATGCACATAGACTGTGTATTACACGCACCGATGACAGATGGGTGTCGCCTGGTACAAAGTTGTTGATACCCCAAAATGACCGTTGTGTCGTTGTGTGTGATGATGTTTTCTGTGTGTGGTACTATCGGCGCAGGTGTGGAAACTTCACCGTCGAATCAAGTACCACGTCGCCCTTACCGCCATCGCCCTGGTGGTGAACATAGTCATCACGGTCGCCGGCATCTTGAGCATTGTTAACGGCGGCCCGTTCAACCTCGTTGTGATCTCTTGGATCCTGCGATACGTGCACATCGCCCTCGACACGCTCGTGCTCTACAGCGCGCTAGAAACCCCGACGTTTTACCTGGGGAGCACCGCCCATGATAGTATGACGGGCAGCGACACCGACTCGCAAAACGTCCTGCGGTATTGAGGGTTATGGCCCGGAGTAGCTGGGTGGTCTCTCGTTTCAGGGCGGTGCAGGGCGGGGTGCGTGTGCGGAAGTCAAGCAACAGCTGCAGCGCGGCCTTCACTATAGTGGCTTTGTCGCCTCCCGTCTCCATCGTTTTGTCGCCCTTCAGGAAATACATCTGCTTTGTGGTATGAAGACATTAGTAGGGGAGGGTCTAGGCGCGTGTGTCTCTGTCGCGAAGCAACGCGAAGCAACGAATGAATGAACGATCGCCAGAAAATGCACCGATAATATATGGCCTACATAAGTAAATACGGGTGGTACCCGGTACAAAATGCGTGATGATGGCAGTGGATTCTCGACCTAAAACCAAGCTGTTATATGTTTTCTTACTTACGTAGGTTTCGGTTTATATATGTACGTGTGTGCGTGCGGTTGTATGTGTTGTCCATATGAAAGACTTTTGTTATACTGCTGTAGCAAGTGTAGACTAGTCTATGTGGTTGGAGTCGTTGTGAATGGCTTCTTAAATCGCAGAATAGCGCAATGCGGGATAGCTGATGTTCCTGGACGTTTGTCTAAAGGGCCCGGTCCGAAGTGGTCGTGCTCTCGTGTCACACACGCGTGCACACCACCTGTTTTTTGCGGTGATTTTGTTGTGCATGCCTTTCGTTGCTGCCGTGGTTGCTGTTGTTGTCGTTGTTGCGTGTGTTTTTTTTTTAAGTCGAGAGACATTTGTTTCTTCAAAGGCTCGCTTGTTAGAGGGATTCGGAATGGGGTTAAATGCGCTACAGTATGTGCTTTTTGTTTTGTTAATTTTTTGTTAATTTTTTTTTAATCCTGCTGTGCTCTTCATCTCCTGTAGTTAGGGCGTTGCCTGTACCGAGAGAGATATCTCCATGAAAGGTGTTGCCGGTACCCAGCTGTGGCCGTTAGAGCTTAGCCAGCTGCCGAACCCACGGTGAGTTTTATCACAGTGTGTTATGTGCCACGGGTTGGTATTGTGTTTGAAGGAGATAGAAAAGTTGGAAGTATCCTGATCTTCAACACTATCTAGCTTGCGTGGGGTACACGACGTATGATTGTCTTCGAAAAGGACAGGAAAGTGGGCATGATATCAGACGTGACCTTTGATGCTCTCTGTCTGATTCCTGTGTTGTGCAAGATTAGACGTGCTTAGGAGGATATGAGGGGGGTGGGTTCGTATCATGTCTATTGCAAGACCGTTCTTCGGAAAGAAGAATTGACGTATCATTACGCAGTTTTCGCTTTGAGGGGGCGGGGGGGGGGGCGTTCTCGGAACACGGGCGGCGGTTTTAGGCGTAAGAGGATGGTAGACAACGCGGTGACCACGCACATAAATGTTTTGCGGGGTTCTTGGATCAAACAGTGGTTTTCGCCATATTTTATGGAACCGCTCCTAAATTGCAGTCGGTGTGGCGAATACTTCGTTACAAAGTACCTGGATCGCACAGGCTTAGCTTTGAACGGTAGGTAGGTACCCGGTGGGTCTTTACGTGCAGGCAGTGTTCGTGGTACATATGGCGTTTGGGATACATATACAGTACGCGCACTATAGCAGTGCTATGTTGCTTTAAATAGCCCCAGGGGTCAACGTTGCCCACGTTGATTACAGAACCGATACGCTTTTCCGGCGTTTGCGTTCCCCGTTATAAGCTCTTTGCTTTAATATGTGAAGTAGAGGCTGTAGAAGTGTGCCTATTTTAGATCACAATGCCATGTTCCTGGTGCATATATAGGGCGCGTACCTTGCCCTTTGCGCGTGATACGGTGTTGCATACGCTATAAAAACCAGAGTGTATGTGGTTTGCAGCAGTTAGTGTAGTCTAGTACGATCACGATTATTGCACGCCAATACTAGCGTGAATTCTAGGCATCGGCACAGCTCTTGTATACATTTCTCCCCAAGACAATATACTCCGCCTCTCGTCAATCTTGCGTGGTATAAGCTTTTGTTGCGTGAGTATCGCGTGCACTTTTTTATAGACCACGCAACGCGCGTGAAGTTTATTGTCATATTATAATTATTTTTGGATTGTTTTGTTGGGATTGATATTAATAGACGCCACCAGGTCATGCTGCGCATGCGCACGCTCTACCTGGTGTTGCTATTAACAGTTGTTCTTGCTGCTGAGTTTTCCACCTCTCAGTAACCGTTGACTCGGCTGTTGGTTCATGTGCACGGGCTTGAAGCTCTATTATACCTCGTTTTTTTTCTCAAGTATGTCGTTTTTTGGAATCCTCAGTCTCTACAAACGGTTCGCTTTCCCCTCCCTGTCACGTTTGGTATGTTGGACTTGGTGTCGGTCGCGCGAAGGGGTTATCGAAGCGCAACATGTATTCCGCAGTTATCGGGGGTTCTTTACGAGAAAAACCTAAACCGTGCCCGTTTGACCCCGCTAATCCAGAAGGTAAGACCCAAACATCGAATTTTGTTCCGAGCAGTCGCTGAAGATTGACTCCCTTACCGCGAGAAGCAGGAAACAATAGCTGATACACCTTGGATACACAGATGAGCGGCTTGCGTCTTCGCGCGGTTTCTCCGGTACCTCGTGCGTTGAGCTCCGTTACCTACTTCAGCCGCCCTCGTATATTATCCTCTCTTGCAAGAGTCGGTGCGGGCATCGCTCGGAAATTAACCCATGGTTGTAGATGTAAACAAATGAAGGTTCTACTGGACAAACATTCGTCGCCCAGGGACATTCTCAAGTGCCAGGTAACTATTATAGCAGCCTACCACGTATCTACGCCGTCCCATACAGTGAAGACGTGTGGTGCTGCTGCACAACATGCACTGTCGCGAAGCCTTGGCGACCTCAAAGTGCGCAAGGGTTGTCCTAAGGATCCAGATGTTGACGCTAATGGTGATGATGCAGCGACCCCATAAACGACGCTCGCTCTGTCACAGAAGACGGTGCCGTCCAGAAACTCCAAAAGGGACGTCCCGGCAATCCTAAGAGGCGCGATGGTGCCCAGTGAAAGCAGAAGCGATGTCTCAGCAGCCCGAATCAGTCGGCGATGATTCGACGATCCCAGAAGAGGTTCTCCCCGGAAATCCCAACAGATAACTCACTGTAGCTTTGTCCGAAAAATACAGTAAGGCGATCTCGTGTTGCTGTTGTTGCTGCGGTGAACCCCAAAGCCCCAATAGTTTCATCAAACAATGATTTAGCCGTTTCGAAAGTCACCTTTCTCCCAACGCCACGCGTTTTAGCTGCAGCGGCCCCGTGGAACGTCTCAATGACGTCACAGCATTGATGACGGCACCTCTAGTGACGAGGACGCTGTGGCGAGCCCTGCAGTATTTCCGCTAGCTCAAACGTGAAGCCCTTGTCCAAGTTGTCCTCAGACTTCAGAACCGGTTTTTGTCTGTGTTTTGGGAGAAGGATCCGGCACTTACCGCACCTGCTGTGTGCGTGCCATTCGTCTGCGAGCGCCGGGCTCTTCAACTCTCCGCATCCCTGTGCGGGGTCGTCCTATACACGATACACCACTTGTACGAAGCACCATCCTATACTCCAGCCGTGCTGGCATTCGGGGTTCCTAGCGACCTGTCGAGAATATAGTTTAAAAAGAAGTTCGACGAGGGACATGTTCTACGATAGAGGTAGCACTTTTGGGCGTTTTTATTTTCTGGATGACGGGGCTCCTTAACCCAAAATCGTCGGAATGTGATTCTATTTTTGCAGTATTCTTTTTTTGTATAGATGGGCCACGGGTTTGTTAATCTGATTGCACTTTTGGTTTGCTCAAAATCACTTACTAATAGTATAGAGTAATATAATATTCCTCAAGTGAGGAGCTTCGGAAAACGAATGGTGAACCTCTATCGTAGAATGTGTCGAGGTAGGACTGTACTGCTTCGCAATAGGAAAAAAAGGTAGAAAGAGGGAGAGAGCATTTATTTCCGAGTCACTCTAAAACAGAGTGCGAGCCAGGAGTGGCTGGGAATAGAAACAGAAAAGGTATTGATATGGGTTAGAAGACTAGGATGGAGAGTGTGTATAGCCAATGGAATATCGGAATTAAGACGTAGTCCTAGGGTAAATAAATGGAGGCAAGGGGAAACAGGAAACAGAACATGGCCCAAAGGGAGTGTCGGAGAAGAATAGTGGTGTGGAGCAAACAGACAAAGCTAGCACCGGAAATAGAAAGAAAGTTCGGACAAGAGATAATAGAAGCAGTAAAAACAATTAGTAGAGTGAATAGGGTAACGAAAAATAAGCTCATGATAGAATCGATGATGGAACGTGTGTGTGTGGATTCGCCACGGACGATCGCAGAAGGCTAGAAATAGCTGAACAAGTAAGGAAGCGAGACCCAGAGTAGATATAGTAGGAACTAGACATGTATGGGAGAAAGAGGGGGGGGGGGGTAGGAGGCCACATTGGGAAGTACGCACGGATAGGGAAAAAGAGGAAGGAACAGAACAGTAAGAATAGGGGGGCGGGGGGAGTTGGGTTTCTAGCCCAAGCGTACTTGTTACATGTGTGTGAGATACTAAACGTGATCATCAACGACATGAAATTCGACGAAGGCATATGATGGCTCGTCGATACTACAGCAGTGTTTTGTGTCGACGGTAGAGATTGGCCCCTTTCATCTATCACCCGGGTACCCGGCAGGTATACCCGCTCATAACCTAGACGTTCAACGGGTAGGGTCTGACCTGAATACCCCCGCGGGTATTCGGAGCCTGCGGGTAATTACATCACGGGTACCCGAGTACCCGTGTACACGCGGGTATCCGGGTACCCGCCCGTTTCGCAACCCCTAATCACTGTTATTATATAATAGCTCGCCAGCGTAGAGTGTTGAGTGCTTGTGTATCGTTATGTGATTGAAAAATGTTTCAGGAGATATTTATGGAGGGGTAAATGAACCGCGGGGTTTCGCAAAACAGGCGGGCAATACATACGAACACAGACAGTAGTGAGCGTACTGTTTTGTATCTATCACGTGCTGCAGTCTTTCATGGGGGGGGTTCGTGGACCAGCGTTCCCGTAATCGTACAATGTTTAGCAGTACCAAGCCCCTGTAGATATATATATATTCATTTTTCGCACGTTCAGACCACTGATAATATGTCTACCCAAAAGGGTTTGGTACACTATATAGAATACAACAACACCAGGTGGCTTGGGTATCGAATCGTAAAGCGAAACGTTTTGTACTTAATCGGTCCAGTATCAAACAGTAGTATACTGTAGTATATGCATAATTCTTCACTACATCCCTGCACTCTTCTTGCCACTGAACTATAGCTACACTGAACCAAGGTCAAACGCCAAAAATATTGCCGGGTACCCGAATACCCGGGTACCCGGCACAAAATCGGGTACCCGGGTACCAGTTCGTCAAAATGGCAATAATACCCGGCGGGTAGGGTAGGGTCTGACCCCCAAACATTGGTGGGGGGCCAATCTCTAGTCGACGGCAATCATGAACGTCAATTTGAAATTCTCCTCTTTTTGCGGTCACGAATTCTCCTCTTTTTGCGGTCACGGGTACGAGGTAACATCGTGCCATTGTGTCGCCCCCTCGCAACAACCATGCAACCTGTTCCGGATTGGCGCGCGTGGGACGCTGATCTCACGTCAACCCCTCAACTCTCCTGGACCTGAGCCCTCCAATTTGTTTAACGTAGGTACAATAATTCGTATTGAGCTAGCACTTGCACAACAGGTGGAGGTTGGAGCAGAGTGATTGATCACCCTCAGCCACAATAAATATAGAGATCTATCTGCTCTTCTACATGTTGTGTACCTCATATATATAGTACCAGGTATGTACCTAAAAACGAGCACAGCATACTATATGTTGTAGGCCATACCCATAGGCTGCAGGTTGCAGATACTCTACTTGCTGCAGCTGTAGACTACTGTAGATGATGGATGGGCGCACCCCGCATCTAAGGTCCTGTGTATGTGTTTTTGTGCGTAAATCACTTGCTCAAATAACGGTTGCGCATTTGAGTACAGATTTATTATTTGGTTGATTGTCGCACCCGGTCGTACCACCACGACATCGACACACAGCTCGAGTTAGCTATGGCCCCAAGAAACCTACCAGGCTTTCCGGCTGCGCACAGACCAGCCTGCGCGTCGCGATACCTTGTGTCCACCTCTGCGTGCGTGCACCCTTCTCCCTGGCTCAACTAGCTGAAGGCACACAGCAGCAGCACGGCGCGTGCCATAAATATTTTCTCGCTTTGCTGGTGCACAGGCACAGCTAAATAAAGGACAACCCATACGTACCTCTTGCCTTGCTGAAGAAGCAGTAGCTACAACTGCGTGGCTCGCGATGTCAGTCGAGTATGAGAAGGTATGCCCTACTAGTTTATTCCCGTTTGGCTTGCAGCACTCCTCGGAGAGTATCCTCAGCGTCTTCAGGGTAGTTTCCACCCTTGTCACGGTCAGCATCATCTCTTCCTGGTACAGCAGAGGGGGCGTCGGAAGCCTAGTGCTTCTCTTCCTCCACTGGATCGGGTAAGATTTGCTTGAAGATTTCAGGAAGATTTGCCGTGCCTCGTATAACAACGTGTA
Organism: Alaria marginata; assembly: GCA_037833945.1. Lineage (NCBI taxonomy): Eukaryota > Phaeophyceae > Laminariales > Alariaceae > Alaria > Alaria marginata. The sequence continues at coordinate 12,560 of JBBMKB010140054.1, forward strand.
TAATGATTTTTCACTGGGACTTTCCCAGAGGCCAGAGTGCGGCTCTTGCTTGGCGTGAGTACGTCTGTTGCACTGCTTGTTGCAGCCGCTTGTACACCCTACCAGCACCAGTCTGCTGCTGGTAGTGTTAGACTTGCTGCCGCCGCTGTGCTGCTGCTGCTGCTGCTGCTGCTGCCGCCAACCCTCGACCAAGGAGAGCATTCATTATTCTGCCCGGAAATAGTAGCAGCTGCTGCTGCTGCTTCTGTTGTTGTTGGTGCCCACCACACACCGAAGTTTCGCCTTCTTTGGCTTGTGCCAGTCTCCTGTTGTTCGAAACAATTTTAATTTTGCGGCGTAAAATAAAGCAAAGCTTGGCCGAGATTTCCCGGCGGCATTTATCGTTCGGGTGAATATATATGGGAGGCACCGAGACACTGCACCGAGAGTAGCGCGTAGCGCCCTGCACGAACGAAATCTTATGTGCTCCCATTTTTTCCTGAGAGCAACCGATGCAAGTGTCAGGAACAAAGCCGCAGAGCATACGAAGGAAAAATGGCAATAATAGGCCCTGAACCTTTTTAGTATGTGGAGATAAATTCCGATCGATCTGGGTGGATCTGGGCGAAACTATAGATGCCATTGTGAGATTAACATCGAAATGAAACTATTCTTACATTTTCGTTCAGATTTGTTACTTCCTGCCCTGGAGATTCAGCAGTATCTGTTGACTGTGTGACAGCCATCAGATACATACATACGCAGGCCACAGTTTCTGGAGGGGAAACAAGAGGAAGATCTTGGAAGCTGGGAGTGTGTACGCAGGACTCGTCATGCCCCCTTGCCTTCTATATAGTCTCGACAAGTCGCTGTCCCCTTGCTGCCGAAGGGTATATACGCCACAGCA
>JBBMKB010140165.1:2172-18979 GCA_037833945.1 Alaria marginata
ACGGTATGGTATTGCTCCGCAAGTGAAGAGTCTCAGAACGTTGTCGGTGCATCTCCGCCGTAGCACGTGCCGCTTAAAAGGGCTATGCTATTTGCACAAACGCTGCATGCAGCGCCCCCTATCGTAACAGGCGCTCACTGACCTGTTGCCGAACAGCACGCGTCGTCACTGCACTCTTCAAAGTCGCCGGCCTTGACCCGATAATCGTCCGACGGGGACGCGTAATCGTGGTAACAGTTTGGTGCGGCCAGCGCGAAGTAACCTGCTTCGCAGTCCCACTGCATGCACGAATAGTACTGCCTGTCGTCGCTCCCGTAGCTCTCATCTGCAGGTGTGGACATAGAAGAATAGGAAAAAATGCGAGGAGGGGGTAAGGAACCATTCGGTGTTGGTACTCGTAGATGCGGCAGATCTGCGGTGGTCGCCCGCTGGAACTCAAAGAGACCCACTCGGTGTTTGATGGAGTCCGCTATGCTGTTGGTGGTCGGCGGCCATGATGGCAGAAATGCGGGAAGGCGCCAGCGGTGGCAATGATGAAGCAGGCCGGGCGCAACAACACGTATATAGTACTACGTACTACCTGTGAAGTATTCATGGGCACGACGCACTTAAGTTCCTCACCTCGCTCGCTGTATTTATCATTTGTTTTTATCAAAAACCGACAACAGCATGCTGAGCATATCTACGCCCACTACGCCCTCATGTAATCAGCAACCGGCGGTATACTCCAGACGTGTCCGAGCGGATGCACGCCACGGAGCGAACACTATCCACGTGGAAACGTTCTGGTTGACCACACTGGCACTGCCGATTAGCCAATCGTACTGCCATAGACTAATAGTGACATCCACAACTTCAAACAAAAGTCGGCGTATATAAACTATCCGAGTAATAACGCCTTTGTTCTGCGCAGCCGACAGATATAACCCCGCCTATTTTGGCAATGTTCGTTCCGGTGGAATACACCTAGAAGTACAAGTGTCGTGCAATGTTGCGCCATCGACTAAAAACATCACGCAAATATAGCTGCCAAATGATCTTCCTGGAGGAGTGTGATTATCGATGCACCTTCGCCCCGAGCAAATATATGTAACGCACTTAGATGATGCACGGTGTTTCGGCGCAGCGGGAAGTGACTGCCCCTCTCTTCCAGGCAACAAATTTTCCCGTAGGACGAGAGCGACGAGGAGGAGAGTGTTCGTTCCATCGCACAACACAACCCCAGTGTTCACCGCTCTATTTCGCCCAATGCCGCGACGGCCCTCACAAAGGCGTTCTAAGCAAGGACCAAGGCTGCGTTAGGGGGCGAGGCGCCCCAATTTTGCACTTCCTAATAGTATAGACCCGCTCGCGCTGGTTCCTCTGTACATTTATATAAAACGGTAACGGTCGTACCAAAATTCGTCGTTGGCGAGTCATCCCGCGGTAGGGGTGCAGCCAAACGTTCTGAGCTCCTAGCACGAGGAGCTCCATATCTTCACCCGAAGCTAATTACTTCTTTCGCGCAACCTGACCATCATTTCCGGCCGCTAGCCCTAAAAACAACTACATACTGTAGTAAAATCGTCATACCAACCGGTACATATTCACTTGAGGAGCTAAACCGGTCAGAAAACGTTTGGCCCATAAAATGTAACCCCTACCGTGGGACGACTCTGGCGTAGCACAAGGCACAGGTCTATTGCGGCGGTGCACATCGTGAAGCCGGAAAGCAAGAACGCCGCGATCGATCGAGTAGTAGTCGAGTGGAGTAGCCTTTTTCGCGGCTAAAATTGACACCCCTACCGTAGCCTTAAGTCCAAGACGGAGGTACTGAAAATAGCTCGTACTGCTGTAGTGTTTACTCACCAGTAGAGGAGCTCGAAGACAGTAAGCGGTGGCCCTCCTCGATCAGGTTTACACCGGGTGCCGACCACAACAAGAGAGCGCCTGGATGCCCGTGCACACCATTGGCCGACTAACACCAAACATGTCGGGGGGCACGCAGGGTGACGGAAAGGGGACATTGCATACACGAACGCGAAACGACGCCGTTAGCGCTGCGCCCACCCGTGCATCTCTAGACCGTCGACGACACAAAAATACATATCATACGTGGATTCCGGTCGATGATCTGCTCCAAACATTGGTTTGGATGAGCGGCAACTACTGGATCTCGCCAGACCGGCTATCCTAGCCGATATCGCAAAGAGCATCCGAACCCCTTTATCGAGTTTACCCGCAGAACGAGCGGCGAATGCGCGGTCTACTCCGGCCACATACAAACCAACCAATGCACCGGAACACGAAGGGAAAATGCGCAAATTAGGTCAGACGTCGGCCGTATGATATTTACTTGTACCTGGTTTGAAGCGTGCCCGCTATCCGCTCCGATCCCAACGAGGCCTGTGTCCGGCTTCGGCGCCGCGTCTGTGTTAAGTGGTGGCTGCATCACTCCTCCTGGTATGCAAACAATAACGATCATTGTCGGTGTCAATGGCGTAGACTACGAGTATAGCCAGCTCGTCTCTGTACCCTCCTCATGACACAGAGTAGGGGTTCCCGAATACTACGGTACTACAGTAAGAAGGCGGTATCCGGAAATATGGAGGGATCTGGGGGGGTGTACATTATTCGTATTTTTCATGGGTTGCCATGGGGTTTGCCACGGCCGTCCATGAGGCGCCATGGTGTCGTCGTGGCAACCCATGGGCACCTGTGGATTGCCATAATGACACCATGACAGTGCGATGGCGATGCCGGACAAAACCCATGGTGCCACTATATCTATTGGCCACCCATGGCATTGCCACCGTATCATACCACGACCCCAAGAGTCTCCGGCAGTAACCAACCCACCCGTTTGACTGATACCCCGAAGACAACAACAATTAAATCCCCCATATAGATGGTTCACCACAGAAGGCATTGCCATGGAAGTGGAAGGTTCACTGCAATGCCATAATAGATCGAGGGCAACGCCAAGGAACTTTGTGGGAATGACACGGACACACCCGTGTCAATAACATGAATCGCCGTGGGATGGTCGCAGGCAAACGTGCCAATGCCATGGACGTATCACACGCTCGTCATTCGCGGACGCATGGGACTCTTCGAAAAAATTAACAGCGCCGGTGCAGTGAAACTTTCAGAGACATGAGCGTCCCATGGCATGTAGCATGCAGGCGTTGTGGAGGCATCGTCATGGCGCATGGCATGACGAGTGCCACATGACGCTTGCCGTGGAATTGCCACCGCAAGTCATGAGCCATCATGGCATGCAATGGGCCTTCATGGCAACATCATGGGCATTCATGGCATTGCCAGGAAGCCAAATGGTATTGCCACGAGAGCCCATAGGTTGCCATGGAGGCCCATGGCAGACCAATGGCAATGCCACGACTGCTCACGGCAAACCCATGGAAGCTCTTGGCGTTACCATGGAGAAAGTAAAAAAATGTAGATAGATCCCTATCAAAATTGCATGGCACGCCCGGAACCCGCATTACGGCAGTGACCATCGATTAATTCACGCCTGGCCCCTCAATGTAGCGTTCTACCGCCCAATCGAGGGCAATTGGGGCCTCTATACCTGTACAGACACCCCCGGCCTGATTATTTGGGTTGCCCGCAACATGTAGGTAACTTTGCATACCATCGCCTTCTTCGGGGGGCCGACTCGGAGTGTTTGGGTGTCCGCCGCTGCCTCCAGAATATCATGCTTAGTGGTCGTGGGCCGCAACAACGTCTGTCTCTGCTCCCAACAACAGAGTACACAGAGAGAGGTGCTTCCGGTGCTACATAGAGTAATTTCGTCGGTGGCTCGACCCGCCGTGAGGTCACTCGCAATCAAACTCATGGATCCTCACACAGAGTACAAACATTTCCTGTCTTGTCTGATCGTGGATTACTATTATAATACCCCCATCGACCGTCGTCACGAATAGCACTACAAGCAGTAGACTACTGCTGGAACTACGGGTATTCATTAAGAGTATATTATTAGTAAATGTCCCATAAATAATCGCGTTTGCCGCTCATGTTTTATGTGTGGTATGCTACGCCCCTACAGAAGTAAGGATGGCGCGTATCGTATTATATGATACGTATTATACATGCGAGTGGTGCTGCCACGAATTGATTTTATACTCTACCAGGTATATGATACCAGGTACCTGGTATATAATACTGTTAATAATAATATCAACTCGTAGCTGTACTTTGTATAGACTATGCCGTCATATTTTTCTAAACAAAACATTGAACTCGTTTCATCAACAACCGGCGTGTATGGTATTGCATTGACCCCATTCGTGTGATATATTTACACTGTCATTTAAAATTTCGCCGCAAACAGGATATCGTGGACACTACTATTAATAGTGGACACCATCGACATTGCATCCCAGGGATTGTTCCCTCTATAGTGCCGATATGTGCCAGCCGTACATACCGGCATTAAAGCGGCCAACGGCACGGCTCAGCACACTTGCCACTTTTGATTGTTCATATTGGTGCAAATGATTTCAACGGCACTATAGAGGGAAACCGGGACTACTCCACTGGCACTATAGGGGTGATCTCTACTGCCTGCCGGGCTTTATATTCGATTGTTGTGTAAGTGAGTTCGTGGCTTTTGGCTCTTTACAACTATAGTATAAAATTATACATAATTCAACATAGTTGTGATGTATACTGTACGTACCTGGTATATCATACGGGCCAAATTCTTAAATCTGACTTACTGTTACAGTAGTGCCGACCTCAAACACTTAATATTATACGTGGTTGTCCTGGATGTTGTCCATGTGGTATCGGTCAGGGACGTCACGGGGTAATTAATGCCTTTCGAACGGAGGGTTGTACATCATGCGCGGCTTTGGATTATGCAAGGAAATAAGAAACAAACAAGCGTGAATTAATTGTGACTTGTTTGTTTTCTTTTCTTGCCTCGAGCGGCATGCATTAATAGTTTAATCGGCACTGCAGGTAGGTATGGTATCATGTGTGGGGTCTACCTGCTGAGTCATCCCACGGTAGGGGTGCCGCAATAAGTCCCCGAGTTCCTAACATTAGGAGCTCAATATATCACCCGACACATGACTTCCAAGATTTTCGTTCGCGCAACCCGATCAACATGGATGGCTATTCTGCTAGTCTTCAAACAAATTCACTCGTTAAATGATTATACCAACCGGTAGTTCTTCACTTCAGGAGCTCAACCGGACAGGAACGTTTGACCCCAAAATGTGCAACCCCTACAGTGGGATGACTCTGCTGTTGTTGTGACAGGTATCGATTAACCAGGTTCTTGGTCGGACCCTCAGCCAACATGTATATATACCGGGTATATATATACAAGGGCCCATATACAACTATATGTACATACTCGTGGTAACATAAAATAAAATTAAAATACAACGTGACCTACCTGTGGTGCAGGGCGATGTTGCGTTTGTGTTCTCTTCACATTAAATCGGTTCGTTCTCGGGTATGTAGTATGTACTCAGCAACATCACAAAAGAAGACCCACAGTGGTCCATCCTGATTATTCGCTCTAGAGAGGCACAGACTTTGGGGCTGGAGTCTTTGAAACAGAGAAGCCAGTGCGGTCTAGACGAATTCGAATTTCTAAAAAAAACAAAATCATGCCTTTTGACTAGACTAGACTATATGCATATACCTTAAACATATTAATATCCAGGACGTGATCGCATTTCTGTATTCCTTGTTGTGTTGACCAAGCAAGCGAGGTTTACGCAATACCAGGTACGATCTACTGCGTGCGCCTGTATACGCCGAAAACGAAGACACACGATCCAATTCACGGTCCAGTTCAAACATATAGCTCTGCGAGTACTACCTGCATCGGGCAGACTTGGAGAGAAGGTTGACGACCCCTTCTGCCGTGGAAGAGCATCCTCCGTAGTATAGGGAGAAGTCCCAGCTCTGTCGAGGGCGAGGCCCGAGACATCTTGTCCGAGTGAAGGCCCCGAGCACACTACCGCCAGTGTCAGGACAACCTGCCACACAATGGAAGCACAGCAGCGCCGCATTGAGCAGCACCCCAACACCCGGCGAGAGGGAGCGTTCCCTGTTGGTGGCCACTGCCGGCACAAGACGGTCATTGTTGCCCACGGCCTTGAAGACGGGTTGCACTACTAGTAGGCGAGGAGCGAGAGAGCAAAAGGGCGCGCGTGTGTCTATGTGCGTGTATGTGTGTGTTTGTGTGCACGTCTGCAAACGATGTGCGAAGGTTTGTTATTATCTTATAAAAATTTCGAAACGTTACGTGAATATTGTAAGAAAAATATCAACAAAATAATAGTGTAGTGATGTGGTTATCTGTACCTGTATGGGCAAAGAAACGGAGCCATCTGCCTCGTATCGTTGTACCTGCTTCGCTGTATGTTGCCTTTGGCCAAATTATCCCAACCAAGTTTTTGTAAAAAAACAAAATTACACTTATTTCGGCTGTAAGATCGGGGAGCTCTCGTCGAAAGCGATCTGTCTTTGTAACCGGTGCGCGTGATACTCCGATCGCGCGTGCTTCTGTGTTTCCCGACGAAGAATGTAACGATACCAAACCGTTTTGCGCACGGCAAAGCACGCAAGCACGTAGAGTGTAGAGAACATCACACTGTACCTGACTGTGACGTACGTATATACCTGGTGGTAGCATTTGTATTATTTTGTAAAGCCTGCTGCCTTGGGGGGTATGTAGGCGACGATGAAGGTACGGAAAACCCTCCGTGTCGTCGGATATAATAATAGTATGCAGCCGAAAGATTATCCGGTAATGCCCCATGTTGTTGCTGCTGTTGTTGTTGTTCTCACATGAACTCGCATAAACCATCAAGTCCGTGGTCACAGGACAGGCTCCAGTCACTCCGGACTGGAAGAATACCCATCTCCGGGAAAAAAATATAACAAACCAAAAGTGGTACACGAAAATGTATCATTGCCGCGAAGCAAGTCGTTCATCCGTCAAAAAAGATAAAAGCGATATCGGAAGTCAGCATACATACATAGATATCAGGCCTATACTGGTACGTGCGTTTCAAGACTCGCAGCTGTAACCCACTACCAGTATTATATAGTTTTAGAAATAGCGCATAGAGTGGTTTGCTTGGGTTGCGCGAACGAACGTCTTGAAAGTTATGTATGTGTCGGGTCCAGTATTGAGCTCCTGATGTTAGGAGCTCAGGAACAAAAGGGTGCACCCCTACCGTGTAGGATGACTCTGGTCCCAAACGTGCCACCCCCACCGTGCCACGCGGCGTGCAACCATGATCCATTGGAGGGGCCAGACAATATATATGGCGGGCGAACGCACCTACCACAACCCCCCACCCGGAGACAAACGGGGGGAGAAGAGATATGTGGGAAAGGGCTTTACTCACTCGGGATAGAACCGGCTACAACAACCCTCTGCTCTGCATGAAAGGCATCACAGGAAGTTCGAATCAACCTCCCTCCCAAGATCCAATCGATACAACTGCACCGACCTCGCACCTACTGCTACATATAAATTTCGACGAAATTCCCTTTTTTTCGATATCACAGCTGAGGAGTATTTTTTATTTTTCTTGATATAAATATAACGTCCAAGACCGGATACAGAATATTCCTGGAGTAAGTGAATAAATATTGTGCTGTCCGAACCTGCAAAGACATAATTTTTACGAAATTCGACGCCAAACTTCAGACTGGAGGTCAGCATGCTCGATGCCGGGGTGGTGGAGATACCACAGAAACAGGGCGCACACGCACGAAGCTTTTAAAATGGTTGGAAGATATTATATATGTTCCTAGGAATGTTCCTACTGCTGAGAACGAGCCAACTTCGCAACCTATCTCCGCTCCGCATCCTGTTCCAGCGCCGAGTCGATCACACCCAGACTCGAGCCCTCAAGCCCAGACCCCGGGTTTCCAGAAGGGATTTTTTTTGGAGCATTCCTATGTGGTCGACGAATCAAGGAATTTGGCAACCACCACCCCGCGTGCTATCTATTTTATTTCACCCCGACCTTATCCGTCTTATCAATAGTGGATCCTGGGTATTTATCTGCGGGAGGGGCATATCCGACACCTGGTACGGTACAGTAAATATGTACATCTGCTATCATAGCTTCTGAGGCTCTCCACGTTAATACAACTCCATACTGCTTTTGAGAACACGTGAATATGTGACCCGATAAACCATCCCACGGCCTATAGACATTGAGCGAAATACAACGTAAAGTCTAAACAGTACGCTGGCCAAGCGATGTAGGATAGTGTCTCGGCTGGAGGGGGTGCGTCAGGCAGAAAAGTCTTTGTTTGGTAAACGTTACTCGTATTCCCCCACCGTAGCACGCGTCATCCACACACCACCTCCGGGTTCCCGGCTACCCGTGAATTTTAGATGCCGATTTCGCCGCAATTTTAACACAACTATAACTGCATTTCGACCTTCAGCTGGTTCGTGCCTCATACGAGTGTCAGGGTTACGTGTTAGTGTGACATCCACAGCAACTCGTGACATTATCCAAACTGGCATTTCGCACTTGTTCAACGGAGGTGTAACACCTGGACTTTCGGAAGACACGAAGCGAGACAAAAAACAGCTCCCCAACTGAACGTTTGAACTTCACTTGCGGACAATTACATCTCCTCACTAGCAACCCCAGCCCTCGAAACTGCGGCACGCTTAAGCTGGGGTGCGTGAAGGCGTCGGGTGTACCGGGAAGCAGTCGCAGGCAGCCAGAAACGACACCCGAAGTGATTTCGTGAAGTCCAAGTTGCCAGCCAACGTCACGAAAAAGCTGAACAAAAAAAAAACAAATAACGACGAAATAATTATTTTGCTGACTATTGATTACGTCAAGTTTTGTTTCAGGTATTATCGCAAGGAAAATAATGCCAATGTGTTTGCGTGTTTGCGCGACGAAAGGGGCAAGTTTGTGCTGTCCCCCACCACAGGCCACGCCCTTCCCGACCCGCCCCAGGCATGTTGCTACTATTCCACCGCAACAAGTACTCCCGCGGTGCGGGTGGCATTGTTTGAGTCAAACGTTTCCGGCCGGTTGAGCTCCTCAAGTGAAGAACTATAACGGTTAAAATAATATTGTATCCGAGCATATTTTGTTTAGGATCAGCAAATAAATCTAAAGGTTGGTCGGGTTGCGCGAACGAATGTCTTTGAAGTAACGTGCGGGGCGATATTTAGAGCTCCCCATATTAAGAGCTCAGAAAGTGCTGCTGCACCCCTACCGCGTGGAAATGACTCCAATGGGTGTATTTTCCACATCCGGGGGATAAACGGGTGTTGACCCCTCCCTGGACCTACCCCACATCTCGCGAAAGAGTGTCTAAAGTTGTACGCTATAAGGTGTGTACCCCCGTACGTATTGTCATCCTACCAATGGCAGACCGTCTCGCCCGGCGGTCCTCGTTGGGGTCGGTATTTGAACTAACCACACCCCATCAGACAGACGGGGTTGCATGGGTCTCATTGTTGGGTCTATGTGCCGTGCTGTAAAGCTATATTGTCCGTGCTGTGTTCCGGTGTGTAATGTTTAATTTGGATTTGGGTGGGTTTCCAAGAGTTATGTAGGCGTTTCCTTCCCGGGGGCGCTTAGCCAGTTTGTGTTACCGCAAAACACGCTGCTATCCAGTATCCACCCCCCAACCCAGTTCCCTGTGTGTTACCGTTACCGGTAACGGATGCATAAGACCAAGGCCACGGTAGGGGGTTGTGTTAACCCTAACCCTTTAGGGGCCTCTTTTTGCAATGTCTAAGGGCCACTCTCACGAGTGACCCGCCTGTTCCTGTGCAGATATACGACTTTACACCGGGTTTTTTTATCGATATGCCACCAGTCAGGCAGGCATAGGATAGGCGAATAGACGGACAAGAAGACGGACGTTAGACTTCGGTGTTTGCTGTGGTAGACGCACCCGCCAATACCCGTCGCACGCAGGCACACCTGCACTAGGACGTGTCGCCGGGAACGAAACTTTGAGCGACGTAGTATGCAACCGGAACAGACGACCCGCTCCATCGCAGCGTCGAGCCTAGAGACGGAGGATGGTACGCGACCATCGTAACGTTGTTGACTCAGACACCCACTCGGACGTGTAGCTGCAAATACCCTATACCGGTCAGTGGTGTCCACGCATTAGACAGTCTTGCCCCGCCACGTGGGGCACGTTCGAAAAACAATTTGTGCACTCATTGCAAGCATATTTCCCCGATTTAGAAGCCCCATCTGCCAGAAATGGTTTGATGAGAACATGAGACCCCTATCGGACCACGCCTAGGCCAAAGTACACCACTTCTTGCAAATCGCGACATTGCCGGTCCCGAGGAAATACTCCGAAAACAAGGCATGGTGGGAGTAGAGGGCTAGGATGATGCCCCCGTATGAGCGCAAAGGTACAGCGGCAGCACCGGGCTCGTTCACATTCCCACCGTTTCACCCACCAGCGCAGCAGAGGGCGCTTTCGTGCGAGTTGAAAGCGACAACCACGTCGAAGGCTCTTATTGCCGGACCCATCTACCCTTTTCGTACGAAATAGGACCGCACAGCCAACCGTCAGTGCAGCTTCCACACACCAGTATAAGGAAAATGTCGCGCCAACAACACACGCTTTGGATGTCTGAACACATTCCGCGATGCAGGACCGAAATAAAGACCGGCGGCACAGTGTTGAGAGGCAACACGCCAGGATAGCAGTCAGGCATAAAAGCGGGGTAGCAGGTGAACAATCCCGCGGCTTCCTGTTGACAATTGCCTCGGGTGACTTCAGAACTCACACCCGATATAGACTTGGTATTGAAGATAACTCAAATGGGGTAGCGACAGGAGCAGGAAAGTATACGGTGTGTCAGCTGATTGACGGTTGCACGGCCACGAGGGCCAGGAGTGGGCGGGTCTTGGGGTGACGATGACCCAACATTTTGGATATACTTTGGTGTACCACCAGGTAAACCCGCACAGAGACACATCGGTGACCGAACAGCCTTCGACGCCAATGACGAAATGATCACGATGGTCATCGGAACAAAGGGTAAACAACGGCGAGTGCAGCAGCCCAAGGACAATCGACGCTTCCTACGGTAGAGGTGTTAGTGCCATTAGCATTACCATTGTTTTGCTTGTTCTGACGCGTACTACGATAGAGGTAGCACTTTTTGACTTTTTTTGTTTCTGAATTTCGGGGCTCCTTAACCCGGAAAAAACGTCGGAATATCATTCCTGCTTACAACGCTATTTGTTTTGTTTGCCTACGCCATGATTGAGTATGTTCATCGGGTTGCCCTTTCAGATTACTCAAAAACAGTTTTTGGGTGACGTGTGTATGTATGTATGGAGTAATATAATACTCCTCGAGTGATAAGCCTCAGAAAAAACAAGGAAAACCTCTACCCTACCGTAGCAAGCGTCTTCTCAGGCTTTTCACTTACTTGCGGGGCTCCATACCTCACCCGAAAGTTTTGTTTTGAGCAACCTGAAAGTGCAACCCAATGAACAAACCCATGGCCTAGGTATAAACAAAAACACGCTAAAAACAAGGATGACATTCCTATACTATTAGTAAGTCATTTTGGGTGAAGGAGCCCCCCGTCATTCAGAAATAAAATCCAACAAGTGCTACCTTTATTGTAGGGCGCGTCGAAGCGGAAATTCGCCAGGGCACGGACAGTCACGCACGATCGGTCAGAACGGGTGATCGAGGCACGTGAGTGAAGTTAGGTCATCGATGCACGCTGCCATAGAGGTGTATCCCTTCCTTTCTGAGGCAAATCCCAACTTAAGAAGCGCTATTACATAGTATAGCGAATGCTACGGTACACTGTAATCAGTATACTAACACCGTTTTTGTTCTGAGGCTCCTCTGTGTACCTCGCCCAAAAAAATGATTTTCAGCAAACCGAGAATGAAACCCGATGTACAAACCCATGGGTCAAGGTTTACAAACCAATAATAATATCGCTAAAACGAACGACATTCCGGCGATAGCGAGTTAAGGAGTCCCGTTATTCAACAGAAAAAACAACAAAAAATGATAGTATTAGTAGTAATAATAATAATACCTCTATCATGACACGCGTCCTGTCTGTGCTGCACCCACAAACTAAAACTGGTTTTCGGGAAAGTATATGTGCTATGAACCTGATGAACAATCCCATGGACTACTATTCAGCACAAACTATTGCGTAAGAAATAACAACATTCCGACACGACTTCATGCTATGGAGCGCCTAAATATATATAGAAAACATTTCGGCCAAAACATAGTATAATACCTCTATCGTAAGCACTCGTCGTATATTTAACCTCGTGTCTAGGATACTACTGTGCCTTGCTGATCACTAAGGCAACCTGCGACGAAACCTAACGGTTTAGTCTATGAAACGAACGACGTTTGGTTCGCGTGAACTGTGCTCCCCATCGTGGCTCCTCTACTGGCAGAAACAGCATACAATGCTATCCCCCCTGTCGAAACCACCGGCTGCTTATATCGTCGTACGTGGTGCCCAGCGAGGAACAGGAGGCACGGAAAACGTACCGCGCTTGATGGAGACCCTCGCGCTAGGGTCCATCGGGGATAGAGGCACAAAAAAAAAGCCACTTGAGAGAGTGGAACACCCGGGGATAGGAAACGAGAAGGCCAGAACAAGATCCTTGCATGCAAACTCCTATGGCAGACTTCCACCAAGTTCTATTGTCGCTGGCGTGTTCGAATGTATTCGGTGTCGGTGCGCGCCTGCTGCAATAACGGTTTCATTTTTTCGCTAACGTAGTATCTGGACGATGGAGCTCCTCCACGTAAAGTCATCGAGGCGTCCCACAGATACTTAGTAGGGGATGCACTTTTTGGGAAAAAACGTTCCTGACAGGTTGAGCTCCTGAAGTGAGGAACTATCAGTTGGTATGATCATTTTACGAGTGTAATTGTTTTAAGACTAGCGGATAAAATGTTGATCGGATTGCGCGAACGGAATTCTTAGAGGTCATGTTTCGGGTGAGATATTGAGCTGCTCATGTCAGGAGCTCAGGAACTTATTGCTGCACCCCCACGGTGAGATGACTCTAGACTGCTAAACATCATTCTTGTTTAGCGATGTTATTCCCTGTATATTGTATATACCCTGGCCATGGGACTGTGTATCGGGTTGCACTTTTATGTTTCTCCAAGTCAGGTCTCGGGCGAGCCATATAGCTCCCCAAGTTGAGATCAACCTCATGGTAAGGGGTTGCACTTTTTGGACCAATCCTTCTTGACCGGTTGGGCTCCTCGAGTTAGGAAGGGTACCGGTTGGTATGATAACTTTGCGAGTTTATTTCGTTCAGAACTGGAGCATGGAAATGTTTGTGGGGGGTTGTCCGGACCAATGTCATCGAATCCATGTTTCCGGGGTGATATATTGAGTTCCTCGCGTTAGGGGCTCAGAAATATCTGCCACCCCTACCGTGGGACGACTCTTGAGAAGACTCCGAAATATGTTAGACGCGCGCTTACGATAGACGAATCCTACGATACTAGAGGTGTGGCACTTTGTTTTTTTGTTTTTTTGGCCGTTAATATATTTTCTGGGTGACGAGGCTTTAACCCACACATATTCGTCGGAATGCGATTGTTGTTTTGCGACAACCGTTATGTTTTTGTATTCCTAAATCACGGCGTGTTTTATCGGGATGCACTTTTCTTGTCCCCTCAAAATCAGCTCTTTGTTTGGGTGAGGTTTAGAGCTCCTCCAAGTCAGGAGCTCCCCCGAAAACAGAAACGGTGCGCTCCTGCCTTGAGCATGTGACGATAGCGGAAGCACTTTTTCGCCAAATACTTTCTGACCGACCCGGGCTCCTCAACTACTATTTAATAGTAAAGTAGCTAGATTAACAGGCTACCCTGAATCGCGTCAACCCCCATTAGTGTCATGTTCGTTATTATTGGATTTGACATCTATCTAGTTGTCGTGGAATTTGGTCATCGGGCTGCAGCTTTCCATTTTTGTCAAAGTCAGTGTGGCGCTCTTCGAGCGACACGTGCTGTCGATCGAGGTGCAGTGTATATTATAGGTGATAGTTTATAGCACCATTAGTTTCCGAAGCTCCTCGCTTTTAAGGAGCGCTCTATACTGTACCCTCACCCATAACTTGACTTTGAACCAAAAATAGAGAACCCCCGAGCAGACGAACAATCCGACGGAAGTCGAATGCCTTTGTAAAACACACGGGTTCTAGGTTAGGGTTAACTCACAGTAGAGGTTGGGCCAGGTCAACCAGATCGTAGGAGCCTCAGAGAAACATACATACCTCCACCGCTACTGCAGCATGCGCCTGACTGCAATAATAGAGGGTATCGGGTCATGACTAAAGTTATCCACAGTATGTAGGCAGGTTCTAGCTCTTGCCCAGGTTCGCAACGCATGGTTGGCCGTGGGAGGAATGGTCTACATACATACGTACCGAGAGCACAGACTGCAGTACCCCAAAACGAAAGCGCCAGTCGGGTTGCCGTTTTGGTCAGGCTGTATTCGTAGTACCGAAAATGTGAGTACTACAATAGTAGTGTTAATAGTAGTCTTAATGATCATTACACGAAGCGTGCTACGATCGGGTTAGTTACCTCGGTTTGCCCAAAACATGTATGTTGGACGGGGCTCCTTAACTATTAATGAAGGAGCTACCCAATATCGGTGGAATGCAAGTGCCATCCGTTGCTATATACCCGGTATATACCTACGGTGGGCCGTTGGATTGTCTGTTCGGTCCTCCAAGCCGGTGTTTACCTTAGGTAGAGAGCCCCTCTTGCGAAGAGCTTCACATTCGTCAGGTGCTACAACTATTTCCCGGTAGCGTTCGTCGAAGACGCTGGGCCTGTCGCGTGGATTTGTTTCGCATTTTCATTTTTTCGGCTGAGTCATCCCACGGTAGGGGTTGCGCGTTTTGGGGTCAAACGTTCCTGACCGGTTGAGCTCCTGAAGTGAGGAACTACACGGGTGGACGGCACCCCCTCGGTTCGTCGACATTGTAGAAGGTGGTCAAAAGGCCAACCTCCTGAGCTCCTTTTGGAACGTCAAATATCACAATAAGTGCGGGATCTGCACACGCTTTGCGAGCTTGGCGTGAATTTTGGCGATCGAAAAGGTGCTTGCAAAGGCTGCCGTTTGAAGTTTACCGACGTTCTGTGGAATTTTCGTCATAGCTGACTTTCCAAAAGGTGCTCAGAAGGTGTGCCTTTTGCCCGCCTTCTACAATGTCGACGAAACGGGGGGGTCCCGTCCGCCCGTGTACCGGTTGGTATGATCAGTTTGTAAGCGCATTTGTTTTAGGACTATTAATGATAGCGGATTCAAATGTTGGTCGGGCTGCGCGAACGAAACTCTTGGAAGTCATGTTTCGGGTGCGATATTGAGCTCCTCATGTCAAGAGCTCAGCAACTTATTGCTGCACCCCTACCGTGGGATGACTCTGTTGTGCAGGGTATCAGAGCGGTGAACTTCAGCGAATGGTGGACCCCACCCCGAGTTCTGTATGACGCGAAAACGCGTACCGGGATCATTTCTGCTCGGAGGTGTGCACGTCACATTCGAGGATCGATTAGACTAAGTGGCGAACCCAACGCTGGCGAGAGCGGCGTTTGGCATCGAATAACATCCAATAGGTAACTAAGTGCACGATCCCTCCAGCGCAGGTCGCAAATGACGCGGAAGCGGGGAGGGTGCTGCCGGGAGCTTTTGCAGCCCACACCTGAAATCCCCTTTGCGTGCGTTCTCAGCTCCCTGAGATCGCCCCTTAGACGCCCCCAGGCTCGCATCGCTCGGAAGTCGAGCTTCGTGACACGGACGGAAGCCGTAGATAAGCGGTAATTCCAATGTAACTACGAGCCAGGGTCGGAGACTTAGCTCGTTGCGCGTTGCACTCTGGAAACTAGGAGTGGGGGGAGGGGGTGCAGTTGGCGGCGCAAGGGGGTTAGGAGCTGTGAAATCAACGTGCTGGCAGATGGAAATCGCGAGCGTTGATTCGGTATGCCCGGGCAGCGGGGGAAATATAAACAATCCGGTCTTGGCCGCAATAGTATCGAGTGGCGGCAAGAAAGGTACGATCGAGGTTCAGGCTGGCCGTACTTTGCGGTTTTGTATGAGGCGTATGTACAGAGCTTTTCTTAAAGTAAGTGAGAAGCCAGCCATTCTAGGTGCAACCCCTTCGATCGTTGGTAGAGTTAGTGGCACAAGACCGTTTTCAACTTGATGGAGCTCAAGCGGCTGAAACGGCGTACCGGAGCCGCTATAACCATAACTCCGCCCAGACGGTCGAGAAGTGCAGGCGGTCAACACCAAATTCAGGCCATCCCACCTGATGTCATACCCTCTCCGCTCTGCTTAGAATCGATCTGCTAAGAGTCGAGACAGGTTGTATTTCAAAATTTAATGCCCTGCTGCGATATCAACGCGGAGTCAAATCCCGGGCAAGCCCTCCCTGCTCCGGGGTGCTGCCTCGGACTGCAGGAGGCATCATTCACAAGCTATCTCTTTAGGCGGCAGAGAGTTATAGAGCATATAATACACCAGCTGATTGTACCCCCTAGTTCTTGAACAGTGCACTATACCGTGAATACGGCATGTATGTCTCCAGTGGCTCAGTTGATTACCTCGTAAACCTTTTGAAGGCTATGTTGCGGGTTCGAACCTCTCTGCAGTGAAAAAATCGCAATTAGCGTGGAAAGTGATACTTTATTCGTGAGTAAACAAAATTCGCCTTTAAAATGTTGACGAGGGAAAGAGACGGCTGAACCCCTCTCGCGATAAAAATTAAGGCAAGAACCGCAGGAGGAA
>JBBMKB010140276.1:8630-18979 GCA_037833945.1 Alaria marginata
GTTTTATGAACGACGGGGCTCCTTAACCCAAAATCGTCGGAATTTCATTGTTTTTGTTAAAACTATTTTCGTTGTATACCTACAGTAGGCCATGGGATTGCTCATCGGGTAGCACTTGAATTTTTCAACACCTCGGACAGATCAGGCAGATCGTGATCTAAATCATCTAAATCATCTACACCAGTACATCCTGCCTGCCGATATGACATGTTGTGCAGGATCTGTGTATGTGGAGTACAGGTACAATCCCGGAAGCAGGTGCTAGATCATGCAGATCGTACGGCTCCCACTCAGCAACACGAGCTAGACCTGATACAGATATTTCTGCATGATCTAGATCATCAAAAGTGGGGATAGACTTTCTGTCGGACGTGTGAAGTTTTCCCCCTAATAATATGACCATAGATGAGCTTAGCTAGATGAACCCTGCCACAAAAACAGAAACGAAGGCTCCTGTGGTGAGTATATCCGTTGACGATACTGTCGGGCCATGCCTAGAGACGTCTAATTACCCCCTTCTTTCTTTAGGGTGGTGTCACGTTTGTTTCTTGTTGG
Source organism: Alaria marginata (assembly GCA_037833945.1). Taxonomy (NCBI): domain Eukaryota; class Phaeophyceae; order Laminariales; family Alariaceae; genus Alaria; species Alaria marginata. Next base: position 9,186 of record JBBMKB010140276.1, read on the forward strand.
TTAAGCTCCCTTCTTTCTGGTGCTGGTGTTTTACGATGCTCGTCGGTGATATATTTTATTTTTCTTTGTGGTGGTGGTATTGCTATGCTCGTTGCTTGTACATACGCTCTCCTCTTCTTTTTTAGCGGTGTTGTGTTGTTCGTCGTGCTCGTATACGTAGAGGTCTGAAAAATAGTCAAGATTACTCAACCATACTATGAATAGGCAATGGTTGACAGAGTCATACGGAGTAGGAGATATGATACTTTTTTTCGGAAGGACATTCGATTTATATCGGAACGGCAGCTACGTTATATTATACTTCGTAGGAGGGTAAAACATAATAATATTAAAAAAAGGTACCCGTACCTTTTTCTCGTTCCTCGACCCTACAACCCTGAAGCAGGAGACCTGACTTAACCTCCACAAATCATCAGAGCGCCTAGCCCGCCAGACCTACGACACGGTCCCCAAAGGTACGCGCAAGCACAACAATACCAGGCATGACATGTAACAGTAACTACCAGCCGGTAGGGCCGGACGAAGCATCATGGTTAGAGGATTTTGAGCAATCAACGATGACCGTTGTGACATTTGGAAGTACCAGCACTCTAAAAAGAGTACCGTACGGCCGCAGGGTGCGTCGCAAACGAACGAACATTACAAAAAAAACTAATCTTGACGCGTTCTACGATAGAGGTAGCACGTTTTGGCGTTTTTACTTTCTGGGTGACGTTGCTCCTTAACCCAAAATCGTCAGAATGTCATTATTTTTTTGCCAAATTCATTCTAGGTATAGATGGGCCGCTGGTTTGTTGATCGGATTGCACTTTCAGTTTGCTCAAAATGGGTTTTTCGGCGAGGCATAGAGCTCCACAGGTGAGGAGCTTCAGAAAACAAATGCTGCACCTCTATTATGGTAGAATGCGTCTCTTGTATTGGTGCACACACCAATTTCCGCTGTTACTGCACCACACTCTTGTCTAAGCTAGTGACACCGCCCCGTCCATGCCTTTATCTCTCTTTTGTGCAAACGATGCTTCGCTGCTTTGCAGACACCTATCTCGCGGTTCTGCAGATACGTATTGTCTAGTGGCACGGCCCCGTCCATGCCATTATCTCGAATTTTGCGCGAAAACGACGCTTTGGTCTGTTTCGCAGACTCTATATAAATAGTGACGCACTGCCCAGTGCATAACACTATTAATTGGTCTTCTTTGGCGACGTTTTGTTCCCCAGTCAGCCACTTTTTTTGCCCCTCCCAAGTTTCTACCCGCTCTCATCATGGCATAACCATGATACCGGGGGCTCTGACTAATTCCACAACCCGCCGCCACGTCAAAAACACGCCATCTCTAGAGCAAACCTTGGTCACATGACTCACTGACCCATGCATAGGCAAGATACCGATACAACAACATAAGAAATCAACTTCTACTGATAATGCCAGAGGGATAAAATCGTGCCCTGCAATAGAAAAATAAAGAAAAAAATGCGCCCCTTAAAAAAAAGTAAAATTAAAACAAGCGCATTCTTCGCAGTTCAAGCTGGCAGCGTAGTAGGCGTGCACCCTTGATGGGGGCACCCCCTCCCTAATGTACAACACCTTGTTAACAAACTCTTGCAATTTTTTTGGGTCAATTTCTCTCTTGCGCGTCGATCCAAACCCAACCCTAACCCCAACCCTCTGGGGGGCTCGAGGTCGGCAGGGGCAGTCGCGCGGTGGCGCTTTTTTTCCAAAACTAATGACAAAAAGCTAACCCCTATCTCTTGTGAGGTGAGGCGAAAGGTCGGCAATTACCAATATCAGACAGCAGTGGTAATGCACGATACACTATACAAGGTGGTGTTGCACGATAATTTTTACAAGGTGGTGTTGCACAGAAAACCTTTTCCCTTGAGAGCTATCCGTCCGCCCAGGCGTACGTACTGTAGTACATTACGTGTTAGCGTTTTCGTGATTTGCTGAGGAAAGCAGCGCAACCGCTGGATTCAAAAGCGGTACAGTTTTTACTACTGCGAAAAATATCCCACACAAATTATAAGTAGTTTTTCTCCAAAAACGTGGGTCTCACTCTGATGCAAGCTACGCTACCATACTGTAATCAGTATAATAGTATAAAAACGTTTTTTTCTGAGGATGGTCATTATTACGTGGGGAGCTCTGTACCTCACCTGAAAAACTGATTTTGAATAAAGTGAAGGTGCAACCCGATGAACAGACCCATGGGCTAGGAACACAAAAAAAAATAATCCAAAAACAAAAATGACATTTTTTCGACGATTTGGGGTTTAAGGGGCCCCCGTCGTGCAGAAAAAAAGTTAGCTAGAAAGTGCTATTAATACCTCTATCATCGCACGCATCCTCTGATCCCAGGTGTTTTGTCCCCAAAAACGTGCGTTTTGTCTCTAAAAGGGCCAAGGGTGTCGGAGCAAGGGCTGCGAAATTCCGCCTCATTTGCCCCGCCAAAGAGGAGTGCCGAGGACGCGTTCCACGATAGATGTAGCATTTTTGGCGTTTTTATTTTCTGGGTGACGGGGCTCCTTAACCCAAAATCTTCGGAATGTCGTTCTACTTTTGCTATTTGTTTTTTTTGTATGGATCGGCCACGGGTCTGTTAATCTGGTTGCATTTTCAGTTTGCTCAAAATAATTTTTTCGCAGAGGGTATTGATAAGAGCTCCTCAAGTGAGGAGCTTCAGAAAAAAAATGGTGCACCTCTATTATGGAATGCGTCCGAGGATAGCGAAAGGCGCCGAAGACGCACGTTACGGTGTACATCATAGGGGAGCACCAATATGTTTTGAAGCTCCTTCCTCACTCTCTGAGCTCTCTATATGCCACCCGAAAACCGACTTTAAAATTTTTTGTACTTTTTACCCCGATGAACGAACCCTTGGCGAATGGAGTCATTGGGTATGTCAAAAAGAAAAAAGAAAACACGACTACTGGGATCCCAAGTTGTCTGGCATATGCCTCGGTAGAGGTCCACTTTCTTCTTGTTTTATGTTGTTTTATGAGGCTCCTCCTCACTATTAGTCCTGAGCCCTACACCTCCTCTCACCCAAACGCCGATTTGTTTGGGTAAAATCTGAAAGTGCAACCCGATGAACCAAAACATGCCGTAGTTTGTAGTTCTACATTTGTTGTTTTTAAAAAAAAAAACACAAGAATGACATTCCGACGATTTTGGGTTAAGGGGCGCCCCATATCATTCAGAACATAGTTATCTTCAAGACTTGCTATTTATATCGTTGCACGCGTCGACATTGCACACATGCTACGGTACCATACTGTAATCAGTATAATAACACCATTATTTTTATGAGGCTCTTTCCTCACTGGAGGAGCTCTGTACCTCCTCTCACCCAAAACTTGTTTCGAGTAAAACTGAAAGCTCAACCCGACAAACAAGCCCACGGCCTAGGTAAAAACACAATTCAGACTACAAAACAAGAATGACTTTCCGACGAATTTGGGTTAAGGAGCGCCGTCATTCAGAAAAAAAGCCAAAAAGTGCGATTATACTAGGTCTAATAGTAGTGTTAATACCTATCATCGGGTAGTTTTCAGTCGAGAAGGCCCCGCCAGCCAGAAATGGTTAAGAAATGGTGAAGACACGGGGCTACGTTAGAGGTGCAGCATTACAGTAGTATTTGCCTTCTAAGGCTATTTGCCTTCTGAGGATGTTCATTACTTGAGGAGCTCTATGCCTCACCCAAAGTGCTCTTCTTTTGAGTAAACGGAAGGTGTAACCCGATCAACAACCCTGGCCCAGATATAAATATATTTTAATTGCAAAACAAGAATGACATTCCGACGGTTTTGGGTTTTAAGGAGCCCCGTCATTCAGAAAAAAAATGGCCAAAAAGTGCTACTTCGTATACTAATACGAAGTAGTATTAATAGTACTTATTAATATAGCACGCACATCTTGGGGGAAAAAAGTGCTGCCCTATCGTACCACGCATGTGAGGCTGCCGCGACAACGCCAACAGCCTGAGGTTTCGATAGACAATGTCGGGTAAACTGGGCGGCGCATCCACGGGTACATCTCACACCCTGCGTGCTGCCCGACGCAATTATTATGTTGCTTTTCGGTGGTGGCGAGCGTCTGTCATCAACTTCTCGCCTCCGGTCAGCATGATGCGTCGAAGCACAGAAAAAAACAACAACGAAATCAACCTGAAAGGTTAGAAGCCGGTGTACCCTGACGTTTGTGGTCCTATCCCGGTACAGGGGTGCTTCGGCCAATGAGCGGTGCCGTTATAAGGTGCTTTTTTTGTGAGGGATAGCTCATCATGTACCGGCGTATTTCCCATGTACAGGAAAATTGCGACAAAAAAACACCAGGTTTACCGTTTTCTGGATAATAAAATAAACGAATCAACACATTGCCGTTGACGGGCCTCAGACGAAATAACACATAATACATCATAAGCAAGGCTTTAAATTAATCAGGCGGATTGACAGAAACCACTTCCGCCAGACTCCCCTGTCGCTTCCCTTTGCAATGTGGCCATCGCGGCAGACAGGCAGGCTCTTTTCCAAAGACAAGTAAAAAATACAAAACACCTCCTCGGCGAGACCTCTATTATATATACCACCCTGGACGGAACTATAGGGACCGTTTTCGTACTAATATGAATATCAAACGGTCCTTAAAATTGCGTCCAGAGTGGTATCATATGAACGCGAGAAATAAAAGAATGAAAACATCAGCGAATGCAACAAACAATGCTACAAAAATAAATATAATACGAAGTACGACGTACGCGTAGTTACTCCTGCTTAGTAACTGGCCATAAAGCACATACAAGCGCCAGGGGTTCCCTGCCGGCCCGCCCGCCCAACCCCATCCCACAAACGCCAAGATTCGACTAAAACGGTGTCATATATCGATACGATACCTAAAACAGCAGTAGAGCTCCCATTTTGATGTAGCAATTTTCCATGTTGGAACCTCACGACCCTGAACGACGACTACAAAATAGTCGACCAGGGATTTTCCACCAATCGAAAAATTCCACATAAAAAAAATCCATCCAAAAACATGTACCCATATAGTCTATATAGGAAAAACGTAAAACGTAGTCATAAGCAGCATCAAGCCGCTGCTACGCAGACGGCACAGTGACGCTGATGCGGTACACACAAAGCAGGGCCTCTCACGGGTCGGGTGACTTCTCGCGGGTCGCCCCGACCCGACCCGATCCGACTCGTGAGGGATGAACTCGACTGGTAAAAATTTGAACACCTCCCGACCCGACCTGACTCGACTCGCGATATTTTGTAAACCTTCTGACCCGACCCACGGATCGGGTCATGACCCGTGAACAAACTCCGAGCAAAAGGCACTGGACGTGACGTGTTCAAGGAAAGCCGTGGTCACACGAGCACCACCAGCGCACACAACAGCGTGCGGCACCACTATGATACCGGAGATATCTTGTGTGGATCCCATGATGATGGGTGCTATGGTCTCTCAATCTCGGATTTTAGCGCCTTGCGTTGGGCCATCTTGGCCTCCACGAAGTCGTCGACTACCACGGGCCAGGCATCTGCCACACGGGCGGGAGGGGGGGGCACGTCGGCAGGATGGCAAAACACGGGAGGAGGGGGAGGCGCGTCGCTCGAGAGTTAGGGAAGAGATCCGAGTGCCACTACTCGCAACTATACTATTAAGACACATTCTACGATAATAGAGGTTCACCATTTTTTTTCTGAAGCTCCTCACTGGAGGAGCTCTATACCCTCCCCGAAAAAACTAGTTCGAGCAAACTGAAAGGACAATCCGATGAACAAACCCCTGGTCCATCTACACTTAAAAAGCATATGGCAAAAATAGAATGACATTCCGACGATTTTGGGTTAAGGAACCCCTTCATCCAGAAAATAAAAACGCCAAAAAATGCTACCTCTATCGTAGAACGCGTCCGGGCAGGCAGGCAAGCAGGCAAGCACGTCCATGCCCGCCTCTCGAAGGGGCGGACTAGCTACGTAGCGCTGCGAGTTACTAATGTCGACAGTGACAAAAAAGTAAGGGACCCCTCCCGAGTTGCCTGAAGCCGATTCTACATTCATCAACCAAGATTAGATCTATACATTTTGACAACAGTTACAAGCATCCTGCCGCAAGAGTTCCTATAATAGCAACAGCTTACACTAGTTTTCGGAAGTACACAACGCCAATTACAATACCAGGTATTCAGCGCCCAAGACGCGAAAACCGGCGAAGCATTCAACCAAAGTCGGTATAACGGCAACCATCATAGAGGGGGGAAAAAAAATAGAACAAAAAATCGAGAACCGCAAACCAGCGAAAATCTTAACCACAGCCAGGAACAGCAAGAACGAGGGAACAAAACAAAAAACGAGAACAAAAAATCACGCACTCACCACCGACTTCGAAGTTCGATAAGTCCGCGTCCACCGAACAAAAAAAGGCGAGAGTCTGAGCCCACATGTCCTTGGTCACGACGGGCACCTTGGCCCCCCTTAAGAAATCGCTGAACTCCTTCACCAGCGGGAATTCTGACCCCACCAGCACCAAGTCCCACACGGACAGACACACGTCCAGCTCGATCGATTTCTTCGCTCGCTCCCTGTCGCAGCAGGGGAAGGAGGGGTGGGTAAAGGCGAAATGGGGATGTGGGAGCATGGTGGGCGTTATTTTGTGGCTGTTTTGGTGGTGTTGGTGTTGGTGGTGTTGGTGGTGTTGCAGAAGGCGTGGGGTTCGGCCCATGAGGTGAAACGGGAACGTCGGGGCATCGTGGGCGTTTTTTCGTGGCGGTGGGGTGGTGGCCGTGGTGTGGGTGGAGCGGTGGCTGGTGGTGGTGGTGGTGGTGGTGATTTCGTGTCGTGGTGAAGAAGGGGTGGGGTTGAGCCCGCGAGGCGAAACAGGAACGTGGGAGTATGGTGGGCGATATTTCGTCGCGGTGATGGTGGCGGTGGCGGCGGTGGCGGTGGTGTTTGTGGATCCCCCCAATTATTGCGACTACGGCGGCAAGGCACTCCACAGACTCGAGCACTCGGCCCCCTGGAGAGCTGGCGAAGTTGGGCGCAACGCACACCAGAGGGGCGAGCGTGGCATAAAAACGCCGCCTTAACCTATCCTTGTGCAAGCTCGAGGGGCGCGGTTTTACGGGCGAGAACCTCAGCACACAGAACGATCCCAACGTGCAAACCGATCCCAGCACAACAACGCCTTTACAGCATATAGAACACCATCCCAAAATACAAGGGCTGTGAGCTGGCTGAATTTCACGGCCAGTTATTGGGCTAGAGTAGTGGGGTGGCGGGAGTAAAAGCCAACTAACGGACTTAACATGTACCTGGTACTTGGTATTAATAAACATCACACGTCGAGCCACAAACGCGCTATTAGTAGCCAGATGCAACGAAACTAAACACGCAACTTTCCGCGCTCAACTACAAATAACGGTAACACCTATTAATCGCCAAAAAATAACCAATAATAGTTGGCGACCATACTTGTCCAGAAAGTCGCTGAGGGTAAAACAAACCTCTTACAAGCTGGGCTGGAAATAAAAAGTGATGACAAAAAAAAACAAAACCAAAAATAAGATAGTTAGCCAAGCCACAACCCTAACCCTGGCAATTCTTACTATAGTCAGCACACAGAAAACCACCCCAAAATACAGCACGAGTACAATCCCAGCTTGGCACTTACTTGGCGTACTCAAAGCAGAACATGTAGAACTGCTGAAACGCGGACGAGCGCTGATCAGCCACCTCCTCCCGTAGTTCGTCTAGCTGCGAGTACAGAGCGAGAACGACACAAAAGGCGCATGATGAGAAGAAAAAAACGGGTGAGAACAAAAATAACGGGCGAGAACACGAAAGGGGCAACGCAGATTCAGGTCCGAGAGGCAACGAAAACGAAACGCTGCTGCTGCGCGGAGGGGCGAGGCGGGGGCACGGTGACTCTGCGAGAGACCCCATCTCGCGGAAACGACGGGTGCGGCTTACCGTCGCCATGTAATAAAAAGTAAAGTAGGACTATAAACCATTAGAATTAAAAAAAAAAACGATTCAGCTGGGAGATCGGGAATTTCGTCGAAACTCGTATTTGAAAGCTGTGTGTGTGATACGCTGTCGAAGCTGGGCCAGGCCGTGAAGAAAACACTACTGCACTACTATTACGGGGGGACGTAGTTAATAGGACCTACGGTAGACACAAAAACCTATATATTTATCTATTGTTACTACCAATATTTGGTCCTAATAACAACGTTCCCCCGTAATAATAGTAAATCGCAAACCAAAGCGGGTCCCGTGAAAAAAAGGAGAATGGCGGTTTGTTGCAGACGCTGACCGGTGAGAGCAAGCCTGGTCTGCCGAGCCGCCGAGCAGTACGGCTGCGCGCGTTCAGCACGCCCCATAGCAAAGCGTCCCTCACCGCGAGCAACACGATATTCTCCAAGCAAGCAAGCAGACATATTTACGGGGGACCATAGCAAACAGGACCTACGGTAAACACAAAAAACTATATATTTACCTATTTTTACTAACAATATTTGGTCCTATTTACTATGGTCCCCCGTAATAGTTTATTCGTATATGCTGCAATCAGATAAGACCAGAAGATCACGAGGAACAAGAAAACGAGCGGACTAAGGGGGGTCAAACAGGCAAAGCAGCAGGAGCGAGCATCCGTCGGTTTTTCCCTCTGGAAAAAAAAAACACCGTACAGTACCGACATATATACCTGGTAGTGCTTCCCCCCCTTCGGTCTCGCTACCAACACACAACATCCCCTTCGGGACCTCTTCGAGACATGGTTGGTGTTGGCCGGAAAGCCGAAGGTAAAAGCAAAACGCGGGCAGACCACCGCAAAATAAAACGATCGCCCCCTGTCCCCCCACCTTTTGTCGCAACTGCCGTGTCGTGGAAACCCCTAGCGTTGACATCCCCAACATGTTTGGTGTTGGCGGGAAGGCCGAGGGAAAAAAAACACGTGCGGCCCACCATAAAAAAAACGAGCATCCCCTATCCTCTCACCTTTTGCCGCAACTGTCGTGTCGTGGAAACCCCTAGCGCGGACATCCCCCGCCGCCACTCCTCTCTTGAGTAAATGCACATCTCCGCCGCCTCCATTTTCCAGGAGATGAGGAGCACCACCAGGTCCTATGACAAGCCCACGCGGATAGGCAGGAGAGCAGAGCAAAATAAAAAATAAGGGCTCCCCTCCCAGCGAGCAAGCGGGTGTATATAAACAGAGCAACGCAAAATAAGGGATCCATCAGGCACATTTTTTTGGGGCAAAAAGTGCTACCTCCATGGTCATGGTCATGGTAGTACGCGTCTCGGGTCCTGGCGTTGGTACGCCGGACGTTGGTGTGCCGGAGTGCGTTCTTGCATCTAACTTAGCGGTGCATCGAGTGAGGGTAGCGGTTATCGAGTGAGGGTAACGGTGTTATCGAGTGAGGGCAGCGGTGTTATCGAGTGAGGGTAGCGGTTATCGAGTGAGGGTAGCGGTTATCGAGGGTAGAGTTTGTCGAGCAAGGGTAGCGGTTATCGAGTGAGGGTAGAGGTTATCGAGTGGGAGTAGCGGCTGGGTTACCTGCGTGTCGACGCCGAGTTCATTGTAGAAAGTTTGTATCCCGTCGTCTAGCATGGAGTCTTCTTCGGACTCGTCGGCGTAGCGGTCAAACCTGAACATAGCCGACAAAATACCAACACCAGCACGATCAAGGGGGTAAACGAGTGAGCGAAGCAAGCAAGGCAAGCAAGGCAAGCAAGGCAAGCAAGGCAAGCAAGGCAAGCAAGGCAAGCAAGGCAAGCAAGGCAAG
>JBBMKB010140387.1:0-13424 GCA_037833945.1 Alaria marginata
AAGCGCCGTGAGGTGTTCGGCGAGTCGCATGAAGGGTGAGCTGCATCCTACTAAGAAACACTTCCGCATCTTGTGCGGGGGGGGATCAGCCAAAGCGCTTGGTGCGCTAACTGACTGCCCATCCTAAGGTTGACGCCAAGGTGTCAACTGAACTCCTACGTCCCGTGTGGTCATACTCTCGTAGTCAACAATTACAAAGGTTCAAATCGTCCGCATAACTCACCAACCTATTATTCCTGTCCACGCAACGCCGCGTACCCCGGCTCGGCTCGTTGCTGGGCATCATCAAAAACCCCTAAAAACATCGTCCACACGATACGCTCACACTATACGCAAAAACGCCACCATACGCGGTTCGTTTGTACGGCATCAGCAACACCTCCCCAAATTCATCGACAATACATATTTTCTCACTGCTTGCTCATATCATTAGGGGGGGGCATGAAGAAGAACTCAAAACACCGTTGACAAATTCATCGACAATTTTTTTTCACAGCTTGCTCATACAGGGGTGTAGAGGAGAACTCAAAACATCGTTGACTAGGGTTGGATTGATTCGCTTTCACCTTTTTCGAACAGTTCGGTGTAGCATCGGGTGTCGGTCGTCACCCCCAGCCAGGTGTCGAAACCCTGAAGTTTCTTGATCAGCTTTTCCATCACCGGCCCCATTCCGCTCAGCGTCACGAGGCACGGTTGCTTCGCCTTGCGGTTGGCCCCGTACAGGTACAGGATCTAACCGACACATGCGCAAAAAAAAAACAGAAGCGGAGAAAAAATTACTGCAACTGTACAGGGCACATACAGGGCACGCGCAGACAAAGCGGAGTGGACAAAACTGTTGACCCTGGCAGCATCCAGGGGAGCCGTTGACCTATATCTTGAAAGAGGAATACATCTGAAAAAAAAACGCGCGGCCGGAGTATCACCGCAGCTTGCAAAGATGAGTTACCATTACATTGATCGAACTCACAGCTGACGTATTTGAAATGTTTGATAAAAACGAAACTGTATGATATCATAGTCATTACTACTGTCGGGGTCTAAGGCAGAAAAGCTTGGTTGCGGAGGCAACTCTTTAGGCAGTCTCGGGTGCAGTATCTGTACCACACATGAGCAGACAAAAGCGGAGTGGGGAATTAACGATGGCTATTATGGGGGGCCATGGTAAATAGGACCTACGGTACACACAAAAACCTATATGTTTACCTATTTTTACTAACAATATTTGGTCTTTTTTACTATGGTCCCCCGTGATAGCTGTCGCTAGGAAATCGCGCAGCAGGATACGCGCAACCGTCGTAAACTTGTGTGTGTTCGTTTCGGCTTGTTTATAACCGATCCAATTCCGCTCAATGTCGCCAGGCGCACGGTTGCTTCGCCTTCCGGTTGGCACCATGCAGGTACAGTATCTAGACGATACATGTGCAGGCAAAGCGGAGTGGGGAGCTACAGGTAGTTAGCTGTCACTAAGAACGCCTTCAGCAGAACATGTGTACAGTAACCGTCTTTCACTTGTGTGCGTTCTTTTCGGCGTGTTTATAACCGGCCCCATCCCGCTAAAACGCCACGAGACACGGCAGTGGCTCGCCTTCCGGTTGGCATCGTGCAGGTACAGTATCTACATAGGATACACGCTCATACAAGGAGGAGTTGAGAAACAAAACTAGTTGTTGTTGTTGCTGTTGTTGTTGTTGTTGTTGTTGTTGTTGTTGTTGTTGTTGTTGTTGTTGTTCTCACAAATACTCACCTCCACAATCCAGTCCGTGGCCACAGGACAGGCTTCAATCACTCTGGAGTGGAAGAATACTCCCAGCAATAAAAACAGAATATCAAAGTATACTCAAAATACGTAAAAAATTAAAACCCGATTCACAATCCCACGGCTCACAAGGTACACAACCAAACACTAAACGCGAAAAACACATGGCGAGTCTTACACCCAACTAAAAAAAAAAAGAGCGTAGTCGGAAATCAGCGTCAAGGGTACCCTAACCTACCTGTTGCACCAGACTGGCGCGTGCCTTCTCCACCATCAGGTCTTGAAAATCCATGTCGACGCACACCCGGTAGCCCCCTTCTTGGGACAGCGCTTCAAACTCCTCTCTCTTGGCGTTCCGGATTTTTTGGCTGACCGACCACTGTTCCCTCGGAAGATCGCGGTAATTCGTGCCCACCGCAGGAATTTCGACCCCCGCTTTACGCATCGATTCCTCCCTTGAGACGAGCAATTAAAAAAAATACAGGAAAACGGACAAAAACAAAAAAAAACAAACACCGGAACTCAGGCACCCCTTTGGACACGGGACAGTGGGGGGCATCGGTGTGGGCCGGAATTTCTCGTAGGGCTCTATACACGTGTGCCGTGATCCTGACGCGCTGTATGTACGAGTAGAGGTAGCGCTTTTGGGCTGAAAAGGTGGCTGATTTCGACGGGCCTCCTTAACCCAAAATCGTCGGAATTTTAGGTCCTTTTCGCAACATGGTTCGTTGTATACGTTACCAGAATAAAGGGCGTTGTAATACTGATTAAAGTATGTAGCATGTGTCTTAGTGTGTGTGTTTTCGTCCTATTTATTCTGGGCGCCAGATGTTTAGACGCACCAGTCGGGGCCGCGCAGGGGGGAAGGTAAACACAGAAGATTTCTCGCCACCTTTCCTCCCGCGGTTCTTGCCTTAATTTTTGTCGCGAGAGGGGTTCAGCCGTCCGTCCCTTTCCCTCGTCAACATTTTGAGTCGAAGTTTGTTGTACACCTACTAAAGCCATGGGATCGTTCATCGGCGAGCCCTTTGAGTTATCCCGAAATCAGTGTTTTGGGTGCGGCATAGGGCTCCTCAAGTGAGTAGTCTCAGAAGGCAAATACTAATGGTGTTATTATACTGATTAAAGTAGCATGCGTCTCTGTGTGTTCGTGAAATTGGATTTTTGTGCGAACGGCCTCATGAGGGTTTCCACCCCCTTAGCCTCAGAAGGCAAATACTAATGGAGCACCTCTCCCGCCATAGCATGCGTCTCTGTGTGTGCGTGAAATGGGACTTTTTGAGCGAACGGCGTCATGAGGGTTTCCACCCCCCTCCCCCGAGCGTTATTATGACCTCGTTCACGGTTTCCGGGCTGCTTTACTTGGGGAGTCTGAATCAACGAACTGCTATCGCCGCTATGGGCTTTTGTTCGTTCCGAAAGAGAGCCATGGCAGCGGACGACCTCAAATCCAGGCGTACAGTATGCCGTAGACGCTGTTGCTCGTGGTGCCCTACATAGCTCTCGCACAGGGTGTCGTGTCCCACCCTAAATCGTATTATGGGTAGAACAAAAAAAGACGGTCGAATTTCTAGCTACAAGATACAGAAATGATCTATTCGTCGTATATAACACATACCAGGTACCTGGGTATTATAGATCGACATCGTTTTTGCGTTTTTCCAGTACGAGCATTTTTTTCCAGTACGAGTATAAATGCGAGGTCGTTTAGTATGAAGAGCGAAGTCATGTTGTGCAGGCCAACGAAGCAGAAGGCAGACGTTCAGCCGTTCGTTTTTTGGCCTCGACGATGCAGGTGAGAGACTTGGTATCCCGGGTAGAATAAGTGTCCAGTCGGTTGTACGTTGTACATGGTGTACAACAGTGTAGCTGTCGCTTTCGACATCGCGAGCAAGTCGAACCAACAGCAGCAGTTCGGCAGACGCTGGGGATACACACCACTCTGGACGGAAATGTAAGCAACGTTATACTTTTCATATTATACACCAACGGTCCTTAAATTTACGTCCAGTTCAGTACATGACAAATAACTGGTACATTCATGACATGGCACGACAAATTCCCGGTACTGATCTACCAGGTACCGGTATTTGTCATATACCAGGTATTTGTCATGTACTAGGTATCAGAGTTGGTACCTATCATATGACATACCAGGTATACCCTAAGAGGCATTTTCCGACTCTAGAGACTGGAGCCTGCCTGTCCTGTGTTCACGGGCTAGGCAGCTGCGAGAACAACACCTCAGCAGTACATGAAAGCGACCAATCCCCAAGCTCTAAGAAACTCACCTACGCTCTCGCTCAGCTCTCTTATTTTCCTTGACCAGAGCCTTCTTCGCGTCCCACCCGGCCTTCCGCTTCTCTCTTCGAGCCTGCCTGATCGACCCCGGTGGTCTGGGTGGTCGCTTTCCGCTCCTCACAGCACCCCCGCCTCGGCCAACCTCGGATGTCTCCTGCTCAGCGACCTTGTCCTCTTCGTCTGTTGGAGCTGGTGTTGGTGCGACTGCCGATGCTGATCCAGCTAGGCCAACGCCTGATGCTGTTTCCGCACCCTTGTCCTCCTCATCGTGCTCTGTTGGCGTTGGCGTTGGTGCGGGTGTTGGTGCTGATGCTGATGCTGTTGCTGATGGCGGCGATGGTGTTGCTGATGCTGGTGTTGCTTCGTCTGTAGAAGCATCGCCTGCGCTTACTGCTGCTCCCTGCAGGACCGAGGGAGGCTGTTGTTGCTGTAGGCATTCTGCCTTGCTTACTATGCTTTCTGTTTCGGTGGTGTTGCCTACATTGCAGGGAGCATCGGTAGAGGCTGGCGGTTCCTCGTGTGCTGGTTGGTGTGACATGCCCACAGAAGCAGTAATATCGCTGTCTGCTGGCTGGCTGTAGCACTGCCGGCTGTAGCAGCAGGTAGCAGCAGCAGCAGCAGCAGCAGCAGCGGTGACTTGTCGTGCAAGAAGCGCAGTAGAAAGACCTTCACTTATACTGCGACAGCAATTTCGAAGAAGGGGGAAGAGAAGAGCTTGGCGTGGCAACAGGTTCCTCTGCAAAACACAAGTGGAGTCTTGGAAAGCGTCACCTAACCTAGCCAGCACTGCAGCAGCTGTATACACGGTGAGGTACCAGATGCCTGAACACAAGCAAAGCAGGTCTCTGCGTACGCGGTGTGCAAGCCCCACACCTCACATCACTCGAAGGTTCTGAAATAGAACCTGGTTTCAGAATTGACCAATCAACGCCTGAAAAAAGAGGCCCTTTCAATACAGTCAGTGACAGTCACGGTCCCTCGTTGGTGCGGTTCAATTTAGTGCTGGATACCATTTTAGTGCATGTATAATCTCCTGGAACGATCTCGTCCCAATGTGGGTGTAACACTTGTTATCGATTAATTATTAATATAATAAAAACACGTTTCTTATATTTAAACCTAAAAACTATGTGATGGTATCCCTTGACAGTTTTTGGTCCCACTTTAGTGCTTCTATAAAGGCACCGCACTAACGAGAGACCATCAGGTCCAGCTCGCAGCTCGTCAGGTCTGCAGTTCACGAGTACCAGGTAGCAGAGAGCAGGCAGTCGATACCGCAGCCAACAGCTGTACGAGTGCATGCAGAGGTTGCAACATGCTGAGGCCTAGCACGGACTATCGGCAGCGCACTGGGGGTGAATGGAGGGCAGGCCAAACACAGGTGAGCACAGGCATGGTGGCAAAGCATCACCCAATGGTATCTTCTGTGCACGGACAGCCTTACGGCAGTCAGTGCTGCTGCTGTGCTGTTGCTTTGTTGCCCATCAATCAACCTACCTACCTTGAGAGAGAGGCATTCCATGGCCATCGACACCGCAGCAACAGACTTACACCAACAACAGAACACCGGTTCGCTGCATGGGCGAGCCCTCCTTACATTCCTCTGACTTTGATCGCACTGCTACTTGATGTACATACTCCTGTACACCGCATACTGTACCTGGTATGCTTGTTTCTTTTTTGACATCTCGAAAATCGACCGCACGTTGCCAAATAGGCATATGGTAGCTAGCATATGGGCAATGGACGGGATATTTGCGAATTCAATGGGGGTACCCGAGTTAAGAGCCCATCAGAACAGGCCAGTGTACAGCTCTTACCTCATTGCTGCTCTTGTCTCAGCTTGGGTGGCTTATCCGTATACCTTGGAGGGTTTGGTATACGCGTCACAAGGCGTGACTAGCAGGTTTGACCGCTTTCTCTGATCATCGGCGCTCTTAAATCGGGTACCCCGCTGTACACTTGA
Organism: Alaria marginata; assembly: GCA_037833945.1. Lineage (NCBI taxonomy): Eukaryota > Phaeophyceae > Laminariales > Alariaceae > Alaria > Alaria marginata. Next base: position 6,027 of record JBBMKB010140387.1, read on the forward strand.
CTTTCTGCCTGCTGTGAGCAAGAATCGTACTTGAAGTATTCTATAATATGGCATTGCCAGCAGGCAGGGACGGACAAGATGCTCGCGAATACGAACACAGCAGTGAGGTAGGTATACCCCTTGCTGCTCTTGTCTCAGGTGGGGTACCACATCCATACCTGGTAGGGTTTAATATAGGCGTCACAAGCCGTGCCAAGCCGTTTTGAGTTTTGAACGGTTTCTCTTAGCATGGGCGCTCTTAAATCGGGTACCCCACTGCATACTCTCGGCTTTTGCCTGTCGTGAGCAAGAATCACATCATGCTTACCCAGTATTATTAGAGGGTTTGTCACTGGCCTGTATCCTTCTCGAGGACATACTTACACACCCCACCCCGTCAGCACGCGCGATCGAAGTAGTACTCGCAGCTTGCAAACTTGACTTCCGACGAAGTTCTCGATCTCACAGCTCAAGTGTCATTTTTTTTGTAATATGGGAGCCGCGAGTATCACGCAGCTTGCAAATAAATATTCACAGGAGTATCGAGTATCGACCATAAATTTGATCGAACTCACAGCTGACGTATATGAAACATTTGTATTGAATATGAAATAATATCGTACGTGCAGGGTTTAGGCCTCACGTCACAAGGCGTGCCAAGCCGATTTGACCGGTTTCTCTCTTCACGTAGCGCTCTTAGATGGAGTACCCTACTGTATATATACTCTGAGTTTTTGCCTTTCTGTGAGCAAGTATTTATACAATGACACAGTTGACAGCTGCAGCGAGGAGTACTTGTAAAAGGCGCACAGACCACAGACCCCAGATGCGCGACGCCCTCACAATTGAAAGGAAGGAGAGGGAAGGAGAGGGAGGGAAGGGGAGGGGGAAGTTGTTGGGCAACGACGCATTCTACGATAGAGGTGCACCATTATTATTAGTATTTGCCTTCTGAGGGTCCTCATTTGAGGAGCTCTATACCTCACCCAAAAACTGATGTTTGACCAAAATGAAAGCGCAATCCGATGAGCAAACCCGTGGCCCATCTATGCGAAAAGAGCGCACTGCAAAAATAGAATGACAGTCCGACGATTTTGGGTTATAGGGGGCCGCGTCATCCAGAAAATAAAAACGCCGAAAAGTGCTACCTCTATCGTAGAACGCGTCAAAGGAGGGAAAACACAAGAATAAACTCTTGAAAATTAAAGAAAAAAGTTGGCCACCGCGCAAATAACCCGGCAAGTAAATAGTTACACCGACCAGCCCAGACGAGTGTACAGCCTGGTCTATACGCCCGCCCACTCCTTCAACAGCCTCTAATCAAGTACAGGTTCTGTCAATAATCTCGTACACTTCGTACCAGGAGTGGGTACAAGGGGGGCTTCGCCGCGACGGGCTGATGCCCGCCGCCGTCTCCGCGTATGCCGGTAATAGTGGTACAGAGGTGTGGGGCGTGGGTAAGGCAATATTGGATCCGACGCCGTAACAGCGACGGCACTGCTAAGTGGGGTGCACGCTCGTCGTAGTAATAGTAGCAGCAGTGCAACAACGGCAGCGGCAGCAGTTGATCACGTACCGGCATAAAATACGCACAACAACGACATCACCAACAACAACAACACCCACGTAAAAGTGCTCCTGTTGTTGCCCCCCTCTGGCCGCCTTAAATCACATGGCGATTTCTTTTTCAGCGCCACTGCTCTTAGTTTTTCAGGGTCGTCCAACACAATCCTGAAGCCCTCTTGTTTGTTGCCGCACTCTGCCCCCCCCGAAACAACGCGGATTATATTTTTCGGTGCGACTGCTCTTTTTTTCAGGGCCGAGCAAGGGGTAGCACCCAAGCCCGCGCATCCGCGGTACTACACCGGCGGGCGGTAGCCACAAATGCCTCCGTCCGGGGAACTCCCCCCCCGTTTACCCTTCCTGGGGTAAGGAAAACCTCGAACGCCTTCCAGGGTGAACTCCTTCTAGGCATGCCCTCCCCGGCACGCATGGGTGCTAGAAGCGGGCTGGACGGAGGGAGGAAAACTCAGGGAGGGGTTCGACGCCGCGGGGCGGTGGGAGTGGGGGAGTTGCATAAGGAGGCTGGGGGTGGGGGGGGGGTGGTCAAGGGGGTGCTGACACCGTCGACGTTTCGCAGGCTGTGGGAGGAGGCGAAGCACGAGACGGGGCACCTGGCGATGGCGGGAGTGTGTCTGCTGCTGTCTTCCAGCGCTAACCTTATGGCTCCGACCATTTTGGCAAAGTGAGCACATGTTGCCGAGGTTTTGAGTCGCTAGTTTTCTACGGTAGTTTAGCTGGCGCTCGGGTCTGGGAGCTGGAAAAGAGGACCCGACGCCGACATATTGGTTTGTCCTTGTACCGCCGTGTGTGATTGTGTGTCGCGTGTCCGTTCGCTCGGTTGTCAATTTGCTCACACGCAGGGTGATCGACCGTGCTTCTAAGCGCGGCAGCGGGTCGGGAGGGTCGAGCTCAGCGGAGATGTGCGTGGCAGGTCGGCCGGTGTCGGACAAAGTATTCTTCTGGGGGGCTCTCGGGGTGTTTGCGGCGGGGTCTCTCGCTTCGTGGGGAAGGGTCTATGCCCTAGCCATGGCCTCTGGAGGGGTAGCGGGAAGGCTCCGGACGAGGCTTTTTGCCGCCCTGCTGCTGCAGGAGAAGGAGTTTTTCGACGCTAAGAAGGCCGGAGAGCTAGCACCGATATTGGCCGAGGTGAGAATGGCCTCACGTGGGACAGATCACTAGTTATTAATAGCACAGATCAGTGCTTTGGGAAGTATGTATAGACCATGGATATGCTACAGATCATCGCGTGCAAACGCGAACCTGGTACATATTTTAGCTGCAGGAGAAGGAGGTTTTCGACGCCGAGAAGGCGGGAGAGCTAGCGCCGATTTTGGCGTAGGTAAGATTCATCTTACGTCCGACAGATTATGATCTGCCTTACCTAGATAGTACAATAGTACAGATCAGTGCTTTGGGAAATAGGTATATATATACTGGATATGCTACAGGTCATCACGCGAAAACGTGTACCTGGTACATATGTGGCTGCAGGAGGCGTTTTTCGACGCCAAGAAGGTTGGAAAGCTAGCGCCGATATTGGCTGAGGCAAGAATGGTTGGAGTCAACCATTTTCTTCAATGCTGCCGTACTGTACGAACAGACCGCAAAGTATTCTTGATCCGGTTCCCGATCTCGAATTAACCCCCTCTTTAATATTATTTGTTTAAAAAGTCGAGCCAAATGCTCTTATTAACCACCTTACGGCATAAAACTACGCCTACGGTGTTTGGACCAATTTGCTACCACTCTGACATAAATATGAGCACCCTATATATACTATTTTTTCAGGGGAACATAGTAAACAGGACCTACGGTATACACGAAAACCTATATGTTTCCCTATTTTTTACTAACAATATTGGGTCCTATTTACTATGGTCACCCGCAAAATAATGTTAGCACAAATCAGTGCTTATATTTCAGGTCAGAGTTGTAGGAATTAGTGGCGGACAGTATTTTCGGTTTTAAATGGTGTGTTCACTCTCAATTTTCTTAAACCGCCGTCCTGCAGGAAGTGGAGGTGTCCCCGGCGGTGTTCACGGAGCCGTATCAAATAACCATTTTCTTGTATTCCATTCAAAAGTAGAACCACCCGTTTTTCTCGCCCATTTTCTTAAAATGATGTCGGGTACTTTATATTTATAACACATTTGGTTTTCTTGTATGACGGGTGCTACGATAGAGGTAGCACTTTTTGGCTTTTTTTCTGAAGGACGGGACGCCTTAAACCAAAATCGTCGGAAACTCCTTGTTTTCAGTCCGATATTTTTGTATACCTAGGTCATGGGTTTGTTCATAGGGTTGCACTTTCAGTTTACTCAAAATCAGTTGGTGGGTGAGGTTCAGGGCGCCCTAAAGTCAGGATCCCCAGAAAAAAAAACGGGCGTCATACTACTAGTATATACGGTACCGATTAAAGTACATGCGTCGTATAACTTTGAAAAATTCGAGCCAGCAGTCAGTTCTTAACTCCCATTTCTCTCAACTTTTTACCGCCGCAAGATTCCCCACACTAATTCCAAGCACTTTGCTCCCGAAAATCGTTGGTGCAGTTAGGCCCTCTACACCGTGCAACAATTGAGTCATAAGTTCTTAGTTCCTGTTTTCTTGACTCTCGTCTTCTTGACTTGAATGCTGCCGAGCAGGACGTGGAGGTGTCCTCTACGGTGTTCACGGAGCGGATGGCGTCGATCTTGCGGTCCCTCAACTCTTCCATTAACGCCTCCGTCGCCTTGCTTCGGATCTCGCCCAACCTCACGCTCGTCTCCCTTTCCACGGTAAGGCATTGTTGTTGCTGTTGTTGTTGTTGTTGTTGTTGGTGGTGGTGGTGGTGGTGGTGGTGGTGTTGTTGTTGTTGTTGTTGTTGTTGTTGTTGTTGTTGTTGTTGTTGGTGTTGGTGTTGCTGTTGCTGTTTATTTACTGCTCCAATTATCTCCCAACCTTGCATTTGTCTACATTTCCGGGGTAAAACGTGTTCCTTCCTCCACCCCTTTACATCAAATGCGCCCCGATTTATCAGACATATACTGGCGGCAGGAGTAGACGCGACTCTCGCCCCTCCTTCGATTATGTTAATGTTTCTTTTGACAACGCCGCACACCCTCAGCTGTGAGATCGAGGATGTGCTTGTGTTCGTTCGCCATGTGTCGTAGTGGGCCTCCCTGGCAACGGTGCGGTGTGTTCTGTTCCTGTGTCCCTGTTTAGTGCATTGTTTCGTCCGTGTGTCGTAATTCAACGTGCGAATGTATCTCTGCGTCCATGTTTTGCGCGTTCGTGCTTGCGTCGTAATTCGAAGAGCGAATGTGTTCCTGCTTCCCTTTCATTGTGCGCTCATTCGTTCGTGTGTCGCGATTGGTCTCTGGCATGGGTTCCCGTCTCCATCTCTGTGCGTGCGTTCGTTCGTTCGGGAGTGTGTCATAGTTGGTGTCTCTTGCAGCGGTGCGATGCGTTCCTGCATCCTTTATCTGTGCGTTCGTTTGTGCGTGTGTCCTAATCGACAGCGGATAGCATTTCCGAAAACCGGATAGGAGGCGTTATTATATATAAATAAAAAAAAATATATAGAATATTACCCGTTTTTTTTGGCTGGTGTTAAGGCCTCCAAAACAGTAGAAACCACGAGTGAGTTTTCGACGTTTCCTCGATTTGCACCTTGTTTGTGTAGTCCCAAGTGCGCATTTGGTTCTGTTCGTTACCTTGTTCGCCCAACTTTGAAGGTGCCATGTTTGTGTTCACGTTGTTTATTGCTGGAGGCTCGTTTTAGTTGTAGATGGGTGCCCAAAAGTCTAATAGAAACGAAACCAAAGATAACCGGTGTTTTATTTTGAAAAGCGACTAATCTCGCAAACGCCTGCTGGTTTTCCAAAAACCGCGGTTAGCCGTTTGTTTGTCTTACCCGGTGCCCCGTAATAGTAAAATACGTCATTTGATTGCATCTTGAATCGATTTTTGTTGCGCCCACAGTAGTGCATGAAGAAGATCCGCTGCTCCTCCGGCCTGACCAAAGTGCCTCGCCTACAGGTGCCAATTGTGCATGTCCTACCGCACATCGATGCTTGGCTAAAACGTTACCACTATGCATGACCCCCACACCTTCTTGCTTTGGACCGATTGAATCCGCATGTTCAGGTGCCGATTGTGGGCTCTGTGGCCATGCTGTACTACAAGCACGTGCGGAGGCTGAGCACACAGCTCCGGGATTTGGACGGCGAGATGCAGGCGTTTGCCCAGGCCCGCCTGGCCAATGTGCGCACGGTGCGCGCGTTCGCGAACGAGACGCTGGAGGCAGAGCGATTCCAACAGGTATGTTGCGTGTACGTCATGCAAGGAGCCCCCGAGCCTGTACTCTATCGTACCCTGTTTTGTGACGACGGGCTAGGTTCAAGAAATTGAAGCAAGTTATGTTGAGGAGGCTGTGCGTTAGTCTTTTCTGTGGGCGCGGCCTAGAATTCAAAGAAATGAGGCGATTAACCCCGAGAGGCTGTAATTTTCCCTTTTTTGTGGGGACTAAATTTCAGGGAAAATGTGTTTATTTTTTATTTTTTTAACTACATTTCAGGGAATGTTGTAACTGTAATTAAACCTTTGAAATACGGACCAAGTTTCAGGGAAATCATCTAATGCGATATGAGCATCATTATCACGTTGCTGTGCCTATTTATATGGATGCGACCCTACACTGTGCTTCAAGGAGCCCCAAGGCTGTACTTTGGCCGTTTTTTGTGACCACGGACTGAAAATCTAAACCAAACTTTTGTTGTGTTCGAACGAACGGATCCCTACATAACCCTATTTTAACTACAACCATGGTATTTGATTCCTGGGGTACATTATTTTTTATTTCAGGGAGATGAGCTTTTATGAAAACATCATGAACACGTGGATGTGCCAATTGGTGCGTGTATCGCGCCTTCTCCACCTCTCCACGAAATCCGGGGTCGTTGGAATCTAGCAATGGTGGACAGTCAGAGTTATTTGTTTTTGATAGCGGCTGATTTTGTCACCTTAAGCCCGAAGCTGGGGTTCTACAGGCCAGTGACAGCGTGCATTGCGCTCCTTCACAGCGTCTCGACGTCCGGAGCCGTCGGAATTTTAGCGACGATGCACAGTCAGATTGATTCAGCTTGGTATCGGCTTGTTGCAAAGCGCGGGAAGACGTGCCGTTCTGTCACGATGGATATACACTCACTCAGTGAGTCGCGATGGGGCGCGATGGACTTATGAAGCTTACGATAGTATCAATGGTCTCCTAAGATAACTTTGATTTAGTATTCTTTCGCGTCAATCAGGACTCTTCCAAAGCCGGCGAAGTTCGGCGAGCTGCCCCCCACGTTGTGTGCACAACCCTGATATGGCAAATACGCGCTCCTCTGCATCTGACAGATGGTAGAGCAGGCGTCGCTGCTACGGGCTGACGAAGCGGGCGCCAAAGGGTTCTTCAGGGGAGGTCTGTTCGGCATGGTCGGCGTCTCCCTCATGGCCGTCCTCTGGGTCGGTGGCTCCCATGTCGGCAGCGGGAAGATGACGGTGAGTGGAGGGAGCAACACCATGTTTTTTGTTTTGCGCTTCTCGGACCAAGGGGGGCTACCCCTACATGTTGACTGCCGGGCATGGGCCACCACTCGCTCAAGTGGCTCTTGACCTTCAATTTGTTCCTTTGGCGGGGCGTAACGGCAGCTCCATGGTGGCGCACGTCGCCAAACCGAACAAGACAAAACGCCTTGAGACTTGAGACTGCAAGTGACTCGTTTAACGATACTGTAGAGATGGCATTTTTTTTTTGGGGGGGTTTCTGGATGACGGGGGCGGGGGGGGGGGGGGGGCTCCCCTCAACCCAAAATTGTGGGAACTTTCTTT
>JBBMKB010140609.1:0-18965 GCA_037833945.1 Alaria marginata
TTATTTTATGCAAAGCCGTTATCAGAAGACCATAGACCCTCGGCGGGGGGGGGGATAGTAACTGTTGCTATCGCTATATTAGTTATTGCGGGTGAAGGTACGTCTAAACCGAGTTATTTCTACTATTATTTAGGTTCGGTTTAAATCAGATAAAAATAATTGTGTTGTGGTCGGATGGAGTACTGTAACTAAATCTTGGGCTGGAAGTAGGCGTAGAAGGACGTTAGAACCAATAGGTTTCCTTTTCCTGTCGGGAGTTTCGTACAGTAGCGAGATATACGGACAGTAGTATTAATATTACGCAGTACAATTAACGGCAGTCTCGATGTTCGGTGTCTGTGTGGTGGGTGTCAGAGGGCGACTGAAGAACACAACTGTACACAGCAAGTATCGGCCCTCTGGTATGAAAACACATTTAAGAGGACTATTAAATAGCTTAGGAGTTTGGAAACTTTACGAAAGTTTGTATGTCATGCCCTCGCCGTCTACATAATATGAAAAAGAGAAAAAAACATTTATACTTCCTGCTCCAACTGCCAGAAAAGGGAGGTAACCTTCAGCCTGATTTTAGATTTCGTACCAGAGGGCCGATACTGTACCGTAGTTCGACCAACTTAGTTCACGCTTGTCGGTACCTTTGTACCTGGTACTTTTTGTTCAGAGGGCGTTCGTTGTTCGCTTTCTGTAGTGTTTTTGTTGTCGGTGTGAATCCCAGTTGGTTTGGCGAGGTTTATGGAGTTTGGGTGTGTGGGGGGTACCCAGTCGAGAGTTTACATGGCCCCATGTTGCACGTGTACTGAACCTACTTAAACGAGACGTGAAACAAGGTCGACTGGTGTAGAAATAACACCCGTCCTTACTTCGGTACGAAGTCCCTTGTTACCAAGCCACCAACTTGAAATTTCGAAGCGTCGAGCCATCCAGTCGTTTATTTCAAACTTTCAACCTAGAGGTATTCTGCTACCCTGGAGAAAACACACACACGAATGTATATCTTCCCTTATTTCTTGCTCGCACGTAGTGCGGTGTGCTGACGTGCATTTTTTCCTCGCCCCTTTTTCGTTGCGTTCGGCATGGCATGGCTAAATCTCCCGTATTCGCAGTAGTTATCTCTGTGTATGTAGTTTGTAACCACAAAGATTGTCTGTAATAGAAGGTATGGGCAAGGACACAGGTAGACATGTTATCCGTTTCGTGTGCAAACCTCAAACACACACCGCCTCGCCACAGCACGTTAATAACATACTCAGACACGGTAAAGATAACGCTAGCGGTATAATATATTTTTTTTACCTTGAAAGGGTGGTTTCTGCACAGCGGGTATTACACCAGCTGCCGAACCTCTTATATTTTCCTGCAACTCTTAGCCTGGCTAGCTTTATCTACATGATCAACATTTGTATTTTAAGAGATTTTCTGTGATATAAGTACTGTACTGCACTTCAGAGCCATTGACTCACCGAACATCCATGTTTCATGCGAATACTATTCCGCGGCAGGAATGACACCGAAATGCTGTTGCTAGCACGTAATGTGTACCTGGTATTCGTTTATGCCGTTGAAAAGGGCGTGATACTTCAATAGTATGGTATATCAGGTGATATCACCACATCGAGCATATATGTCGCAGTCAGCAGTCTCTCGGGTTGTTTCGTTATCAGGCAGGCTTGTCATTTGACACCTTGAACGCGGTTTACGCTCACAGCAATTGGCTACACCATAGAACCAACTTATGGAGAAGATTTTATATTCTCTTGGCAACGGGCTTGAGAACGAGTGTACAACTGCGTGAGACAAGCAGCCCCAACATCACTACCACTACCACCACCACGAACAACAGCAACAGCAACAACAACAATAACAACAACCGACATGCCAACACCACCACCAACAACGACAACACACCGGCCGACAGGAAACAGGTCGACAAGCCACAAGCCAACAAGATACAGGCCAACGACTCAACTGCCAACAACACAAATACCAACAGCATATCACACGTCAACTACGCTAACCCTAGTCCTGACCATAACAAACACCGCTGTATTCGTGTTTCGCGTTTTGCAGGGGTTCACGATTGACGGTGAAGCTGACGACTCGGAGGACTACGATTCCTACATCAACAAATGCCTCGTGGTCGATGGAGAGGCTGAGAGCGAAGAGGACGCCTTGGAAGGTTTTGTGATGAAGAACATGCTCGTCCAGAACTGCGGGTGAGACGGGGATGGGTGGGGGGGGGGTCCAAATGGACCACAAACCCGGAAGCTACCGGAAAGATGATCAACATTTCCTGGCTGGTACTTCGAAGCGTGCCACCTACGAATATATACATTTCCAATGACAACATCGCAGTGAAGCATAATCAATCGTTTCGCAATGCCCCGAACGGCCGTATCATTGCCGTCGCAATGTCGCGAAATCACACGAAAGTTCAAACAAACGATTGAATGCACTATAGATACTAAATGAAGTGGTTTGTTAACAATAAACAAAATAGCCAACCGTTGTTATACTTACTGTAGCTCTGATAACAAATACTCAACTTCGACGGCGAAATTGCGGCGAATGGATCGTTGGTTGTGACGAAAGCGTTCAAGTGGCTGAAACCATATACTACTAGGTATAAAATAAAGAGATAGCTAGGAATGGCATTCAACATATATATATATATATGATAACAACCCTATAAACGGACGGCGTTGACGAATTCAGACTGTGCAAGAAGTATCAGTGGTTCGGCACATACAATTCGATCAATACTTACACCAGTTATTGGGATATGTCTCATGCGTCTTTTTACATTTACACGGTCAGCCTTGTTATTGTTTTCACGATCGGAAAGAAAAAAACATGACAGCCATCGTCAGTGGAGGGTGTTGTCACCGAAACATGTATAGCGGTTAGCATAGGGATAACTGGAATATAAATGGACGTTATTGGTAAGGTATGGCACGCACCAAAACTTAAAACGCGTTGTTGGCTAATACACCTACCTACGTCAATACATGGACTCCTGTTTGTATGTTGGTATATCAAATAATGTTTTAACCCGTATTTGTTTCGTCCCGTTTTTGTCCCGGTTTTCCGACACCAACACTCCGAATGTGACATGGATCGATAATCGGCAGTGGGGAGTGCGTCCGCCTGAAAAACTTCGTCATCAACTCAGAGATAACAGGAAACGAAATCTACCACTGCGGGGTGTACGACTTTGAAGGGGACGGGGAGGGGGGGAACGGTGAAGGGATATACATCGGGACGTCCTATAACCAGGTAAACAAAAAAACAAGGGCTACCCGTGAAATAGGAGACACTTGTTGCATACGTAGCTCTCTCCACCGATCATTAGGCCGCATAACTCTACAACATAAAGCGGCAATATACACGTGCTGTGTCCGCTACATGGCGGTTCTTTGCGCCACTCACGTATCCTTTTGAGCGGCTCTCATAATAGCCCCGTATACGACTTTACCTCATACATGCCGAACACGGAGAAATTTACGAAGCATCTACCATCCCTATAAATTAGATACGGGTACATATGTCCACCGTTGGCGCACGTAACCTTTAGATTGCGTAGATCCGTCAGATACACTGTAGTAGTGTGATATATTTATAGCTTATTTCGGTCTTCACTGGTATCAGAGGCAATCCAGACCTGATCCAAACCAGGATAATTAATCAGTAGCTGCCTGTCTCTGCGCATTTAGTACGGAGGCCCCTTTTCTTGCAGTTCTTGTGCCAAGTCTGATTCTCACAGGTTTCTTTGAGCTGCGCACGCAAGGACATTGCCAAACCTGAACAACGCAGGTCGTTCGTAGATAATACGTGGAATCATCACGCCCTTACTACGCGAATGGTTCAAAAGATATCGCACGTTCAAGACAGAATAGTTCTGACTCGCAGCGCTCCGCCACTGAGGAGCTACCCAATATGATGGGAATGATGTATGGATTATACGCTGTTGGTCGTAAAGTTCGCTAAGACGACAGTTGGTTTAGCGTGTTGCACTGTCGAAACATCCGTGGCTCCTTGTTTGAGCGGCGCAATCAGATCCTCAAGCGAGCAGCCGTCGAAGCTGCTTCCCTTTTGGTAGAAAACGCCACACCCCGTGCCGATCCACGCCGAACTTGTCTCCTCGCGCTGAGAGTACACCGGAGTTAGTCCGACATCTAGCGGACATCGGTACCACCAGCAACTAGATATTCATCAATATTATCACGACGTACGATGTTAGGAATGCTGCACTACGTCGTACACGTTTGAACTTTCTACCCCAAACGCGACGTTGGTCTGTGTACCGGTCACCCCTTTTCTCCTTCGCGTCATTTTCAGTGGGACCCGAAAGACTTGGCGGACAACTGTAACGGTAACTGGGTAGCCGACAACACCATCGCCACGTACGGTAACGAGTGCGTGGAGGTTAAGGAAGGCTCTTCTCACAACATCGTCGAATACAACACCTGCTCCAACCAGGAAGACGAAAACTCGGGCTGCTTCTGCTCCAGGGGCGACGAAAACACCTTCAGGTTTGTTTGACCACGCGGATAGTAGTATCAATGGACTGTTGTGGCAGCAACAAATCGGACAGAACAAGTCGTTGTTGTTTTTCGTGTCCTGGTGGCACCCTTGGTTTGGCTGATGACACGTTCTACGATAGAGTTTCACTTTTGTTTCTGAAGCTTCTTACTCAGGGAGTTTATTTAATACTGCACCGAAAAACGATTTTGAGCAAACTGGAAGCGCAATCCGATGAACAAACTCGTGACCCATCTATAATAAAAAAAAAACATGCAAAAACGGAATTGTACTCCGACGAATTTGGGTTAAGGAGCCCCGTCATCCAGAAAATATAAACGCCAAAAGTGCTACCTCTATCGTAGAACGCGTCTTGATACTACGGAATATGCAAATACACCTATCGTGTAAATGCGGGTATGATCCAACACGATGTTCTCCTATCCGACCGTATGGCGCCCCACACATGCCGAAACTAACTACGTCATACAATTCTGTCCTTGAATATAAGCACTTTTTTGTACTCAAATTAATGATTAAACAGAGCTTATATTCACGGACATAGTGGTACTGTGTAAACCATTTGTCGAACGCCAGGGGTTGGCATTGTGTTGCAAGGGATGATTGCTCCAAATGCCGTCTTCGAGTCCAGGCTTAGCCATGTGGTGGCCAGCCGTCGCCTTTCTGTGATGTGTTACGGTGTGTTGTGCTAGGGCACCTCATGTGTGCCTGGGCTTCGAGCTAAATAGATATTGCTGAGTTCGGTGGTATCTTCGCCCAAAGCGTAATGGCAACCTGAACGGATACAATTGAAACGCAAGAAAAGACATCCCAAGGTAGGGGTGCAGCAATAAATCCCTGAGTTCATTATATGAATAGCTCAATATCTTACCCGAAACATGAATTCCAAGATTTTCGTTCGCGCAACCCGATCAAGATTTTTACCCGCTGGTACTGAAACTAATGCACACGTATTATGGTCATACCAACCGCTAATTCCTCAGATCAAGAGCTGAACCTGTCAGGAACGTTTGACCCCAAAACGTGCAACCCTTACCGTGGGACAACTCAGTATGACGAACCATATGCAATTTTTTCCTCATTTCTTCGACATGTTTGTCCTTATAGTTTGCCCGATTTACCGTTTTTCCTTGCGTCACCGGGAACACTGCGCGTGTTTGAGCAGATACAACGACGCAAGTGACTGCATTGGGGCAGGTATCCGATTGGGAGGGTGGGAAGATGAAGACGACTACCAGCACGGCCAGAACAACAACGTGAGATACCAACACGGGGCGTCCCACGGTATGGGTGCAGAAATACGTGTATAAGCTCCTGATACGAGGACTTCAGTCTCTCACCCGAAACATGGCTTCGAAGATTTTAGTTCGAGCAATCCGATCAACATGTGCATCTGCAAGTCCACTACCAAAACTTACCCTCGAAAAAACGATAATACCAACCAGTAGTTCCTCACTTGAGGAGCTCAACCGGTCAGGAACGTTTTACCCTAAAAAGTGCAACCCCTACCGTCGGAGGACACACAGCTATTGATACTAGTTTCCACTATGCTTAATGTGAATAAGGTATCATGAATTACATGGACGGTCGCCTTTAAAAGACAAGTTTTGGACGTGGGCTGGAGAGGGAATCTCTCGTATTCGAAACGTTGTTGTCACGGTGCGTGTGAGTCAATCAGCGCTTGGGGTTGGAGTTGTGCCATAAACTTGTTTTCAACTTTGGTTTATACGCGGTTGTCATTTTTGTTTGTCTTTATTTCCATCCAGGTGTACGGAAACAAATTTGTCAATACCGACAATGGCGGAATGGCCGTCCGAGTGGTGCCCCAGGGGCAAATATGTGGCAACATCTGCCAAGACGGCCCGTGCGACATCGAGAGGCAAGCACATATCCTATCCCGAACCCTAATATACGCAAATTGTAAATCCAGTCATGGCTCTCAAAGGGTGCTAGTTGATATGTGTCCGTTGCCCGCTATAGGGCTTTTGACTCGCTTCTGGTACAACCGGCAAAAACCAGTATAGCGAGAGTACGCGGAGTAGCACCGGTTGCCACTACAGCGCCGCTATAATTGCCGGGGATAAACCAGGGGTAGGATATTTTGGCGTCATCACGTCCTCCCTTGTGGACCACGACTTAACCATAAACCTGCTACATATGCACAATCTGAGTATACGACGAAGATGTATCGTTGAATGGACCATCTGTTCAGTGCGTAGGGTCGACTCTGGCCACGTCAACAAGTATCCTGAATGTGCTCAAATGAGCGTATTTTTGTTTATACACGTGCAGAAACAGCGCTCCTGTCTGGCCGGTATACGTTCCGCCAGTTCTGTCTTATACCGCGGTACTTTAGGCTTCAAAATGCTTAAAATATATCGGAACAAACACACAAACGTAAAGTCTAGCAAAATAACCTAACGCACGCATTGCCCACCTGCTCGTCTGTCGTGTCTGCAGCGAGGACGATGACGATGAGGAGGTTTTGGATATTGAAGCAACGTGGGATGTTTCATGCGAGGACGACTCGCCAACGCCTTCCCCGGTGGCGGAAACCCCGTCCCCTGAAGATGACGACGACGACAACGAGGGCGGCGATGATGACGATCGTGATGATGGCGATGATGATGATGATGATGATGATGATGATGATGATGAAGATGATGACGATGATGATATCGATGACGATATCAATGATGATTACCAGAGTGACGACGTCGATGATGACGACCGTGATGAAGATGATGATGATGTCAATGATGATTACCAGAGCGACGACGTTGACGACGACGATAGTGGGGATGATGGCGATGATTACCAGAGCGATGATGATGATGATGATGAGGAGGATGATGATGGTGATGATGACGACGATGCTGATGACGATGATGGTGACGATGATGATGATGATGATGATGACGACGACGGCAGCGACGATGATGACAACCGAACGAGTAACCGTGGCGGTCGCCCCAGGGGTCGTAGGGACTAAATGAGCTTTATAAAACATACTTTGTTTAACAGTAGCGATCTATACTCCCTGTATTATTAACCATAATCGTATAATCACCACTTCATGCCTGAATAGAGGTAGTATACCCAAGGACGGGTTGTACGATAGAGGTAGCACGTTTTGTTTTTTTTTGTTTCTGAATGACGGGGCTCCTTAACCGAAAATCGTCGGAAATGATTGTTTTCAGTCGATTGTTTTGTATACCTAGGCCACATGGGTTTGTTTATCGGGTTGCGCTATCAGTTTACTTAAAAAATGGTTGGTGGGTGAGGTTCAGAGCGCCATAAAGTCAGGATCCCCATAAATATATAAGCGCACCTCTATTGTAGCATGTGTCCAAGGTTTCCAGTTAGTAGCGTAATACGTTTCTTTCGATAGTGAGTGGTCAGTCGTGTAGCGGGTGCACTCATTCGTCGCACAGCCTGTTGAAGGGCTGTGAAGTGGTGTTGACGACCGACGTCGTTGAGATAGTGACGAGGATGACAGCGGGTTTAAACACCGCAACAACGAACGGGGGGGGTTCCATTTTTTTTGGCAGCAGATATGTTAGAATAACTCGCGTGTAGATGTTGCGGTACCTCCCGTAATGCTTTAACCGCGCGCTGGTAGAGGTTTCGAACCTCTGTATCGTTAGTTTGTTGTTCGTACTCCAAACACTTGATTTAGAGGCAACATATCCTATTGATTCGAATGTAATGTGGTGTTTCTGTCCTTAACCCCACACGTTGGTTTAGATGTACTCTACGGCAAGTTTTGAGGTTGGTGCGGTGTAATATGCTGTGGTGTGTGATTGTGGGAAAGACTGGTGCACCCATTTGTCGCACAGTCTAAAGTTGGTGTGGTGTGGTGTGCCGCGCACGAGGCCAGGTGTTGATGAACCAGTGGGTATTTGGTGTTTAATCCCAGTACAAGTTACAAATTCTTACTCTTATTCGTGAGATTGCCGCTCGCCCAAATATAACATATTTGTCGAATTATATTAGTCATTTGTTGGAGGTATAAGCTCAGGCGTGACGATCAAAAATCTAGAGCAAGTAATATAGCCGTGCCTGCTGTCTACGCGGTAGGCATGCTCTTTGAAACCTATTTGTTAGACGCGACTGAGGAGAATCCGAGGGAAGGGTAGACGTCGAAAACAACCTTTGGACGAGATGGACGCATATGTATGTAGCGCGCCCAGTTTTATATGCCTGGGACTCATTCCACGGATGGGGCTGCACTTTCTGGGGTCAACGTTCCTGACCTGTTGAGCTCTTAAAGGGAAAAACTACCGGTTGGTGTGGTCCATGAGCGAGTGTATTTGTTTTAGGGCTTGGATAGACCTGTTGATGGTGTTGCGCTATGGAAAGAATTGGAAGTCATGTTTCCGGTGACATATAGAGCTCTTCATGTCAGAAGCGCTATATCATATTCTTGCACCCCTACCGTAGGATGACGCTGAGGGCGTTTAGGGTTTGTCTGTTAGTGATATGTACTTGGCGGCGAGGCAATGTCATTGGCCTGGGGTTTGGTCGGCCCCATAGTTAGCGGTTGGTATTACAGCGAGCTCCAGCCATGCACGGGCTGGGCGGCAAAGTTTGGGTTGTGAAGCTCGTTTGGAGTATGTCTTATTCCGTCCGCGAACGCAAAGGGGTATTCGTCGCATCATGGCGTAAGAACGCTTGATCTGTATTTTGTCTGTCACGAATAGAGCAGGTGCCGAAGAGATGAATTGATCTAGAACTGTTTGCGTCGACGAGTTGTTTGGGACAGTGTGTAGTGGATTCACGCGTTCTACGATAGAGCTAGCATTTTTGGCGTTTAAATATTTTCTGCATGACGGGACTCCTTAACCCAAACTCGTCGGAACGTCATTCTATTTTTGCTATATGTTTTTTTGTTATAGATGGGCCAAGAGTTTGTTCATCGGATTAAACTTTCAGTTGGCTTAAAATCAGTTTTTCGGTGAAGGTGTAGAGCTCCTTAAGTGACGAGCTTCAGAAACAAATGGTCAACCTCTATCGTAGAATGTGTCGGCCGCCGGGGCGTACTTGTGACGTTTGTATAAGCCTTGTCTTGAGCGATGACAAACAGGTATGCATCATGGTATAGGCATAGGCGTCTTGTATCTACAGGAAACCACAGAAACTTAGGGGTGATATACGAAACATGGGTACTTGGTTGTTCCTCACGCCCTTGTCCGTTGTAGAGAGGAGCAAGAGCCTTCGAACGACTATAGTACGTTCAAGTACCCGTTAGAGCTGTTGGCATTATTCCCAGTATCTCTCGTAGTGTTATGTTTTGAATCGCGAATTCGCTCGAATGATAACGGGGGCATTGCTATTACTGCAATTATCCGAAATCCACCATGACGTCAGAAGAAAAAACGTCAAAGCAATACCATTGCCTTTAGTTATGGTCGGCTCCTTAGTTTGAGGTTGGCGTTCTAACGAACTCCAGCCATGCATGGGCCGGGGGGTAAATGTTATGGTGTTACAAGTGAAGCTCTGTGCTTTATTGTTTTCCCTCTGTATTTTACTCTCCATACGTATGAGCGCTTATACTCGACTACGTCTGCGTCTCCGTGTGCGCTTCTTTCTAGCTGTGCTAGCGTCATAATATACTCGTGTACCTGTCTGTATTTTGGACAGCTTCCTTTTCCATCGGGACCTACTCGGTTGTTTGGTTCGATCGCTCGCTCGCGCCACGTACGGTATACAAATGTGAGCAAACCGATATATCACAGACTGGGTTTACGAACGGAGCACAACTTCCCAAATGTGTTGGATCCGATGTTAATTATTGACTTCGAGTAAGTCCAGGGGACGTGTTCTACGATAGAGGTAGCACTTTTTGGCGTTTTTGTTTCTGGATGACGGGGCTCCTCAACCCAAACTCGTCGAAATGTCATTCTATTTTTGCAATGTTATTTTTTGTGTAGATGGGCCACGGGTTTGTTCATCGGATTGCAATTTCAGTTTGCTCAAAATATTTTTTTGGGTGAGGCATAGAGCTCCTCAAGTGAGGAGCTTCAGAAAAACAATGGCGAACCTCTATCGTAGAATGCGTCAGGGGCTCAATCTCATGGCGCTTGGTTTTATTCCATCTCTAACTGTTGAGGTGGTTGACGCATATAAGTTAATAGATGAACAGCCATGCCGAGGCACCCCACGGTAGGGCTTGCACGTTTTGGGGACAAAGTTACTTGACTGGTTGAGCTCCTGAAGTGAGGAACTAGCGGTTGGTATGATAACTTAAAGAGAGCATTCGCTTTAAGACTAGCGGATATAAATAAATGTTGACTGTGTTACATAAACGAAAACCTTGGATGTCATGTTTAGGGTGAGATATTGAGCGCCGCTCAGAAAGGTTTTGCTGCACCCCTAACGTGGGATGACTCTGCCGACATCGGTACCACACCTACCAACGGTAGCGTGCGTGCAAGACAAAACAGTCAAGCATGAAACGGGGGAATCATGATGATTTTAGCCGACCCTGTTCGGAAATGCTTCACCGTCTTGGCCAATAATGAAACCAGGTAAACACGATGACTTTGGCCGGTCTCGTCTTGCACTTGTGTAGACTTTACGTATTAGCTCAAGGCATTAGTTATCGTGAAATTTTCCAGGGCCTTCCCCGGGACCGGGTTTTAACCTCGGGACCAAATCCCGCGGGTCTAAGTAACCGCAAGACTTTAACGGAATGTATTATACGGGATCCGGCAACCACGGCACTGAACGATGTTTTTGTAAGGGATCCGGCCACCGCGGTGTTCCCCGGGACGGGATGTAGCCACGACCGGATGTGACGGGATTTTGCCCAACGGGATGCAGCCACGACGGGACTTAACGTGAGTTCTTCAATGGGATCCGACCATCGCGGCACTCCCCGGGCGGGATGCAGCCACGGCGAGACTCGACGGAATTGATTATTAGGGATCCGGTCACCGCGGGACTTTCTGGGCGGGATACAGCCACGACGGGACTCGACGTGATTGTTTGAACGGGATCCGGCTACCGCGAGACTCTCCGGGCGGGATGCAGGCACGACGGGACTCGACGGGGTTGCTTATGCGGAATCCGGCCACCGCGGGAATCCCCGGGCGGAATGCAGCCACGACGGGACTCAACGGGATTGTTTGTGCCAGATTCAGCCACCGCGGGACTACCCGGGCGGGATGCAGCCACGGCGGGACTCGACGGGTTTTGTTTTGATGCAACACGTAGTAATACACGTGTTGGTTTGTACGGGGTCCGGGCCCCACTTACTACGTGGTTTGGATATGCACAAATCCGCCTCAAACCTCAAACATTCTTGTTTTTCAACTCTCGTCGATCGTTTTTCATAAGAACACACTTAACTACAGTATAGACCCAACAGCATGAGTTGCCGTGCTGCTCCCTAGTGTACTGCTAAAATTGTTGGTTGAAAACGCTCGCACACCTACAGATGGTCACCACATTCATTCAGCCAGAACAACGACAAACGATATGTGTCGTTTTTTATATATTTCATATTTCAGATTTCGTGGAAAATCACAGGCAGTATAATCAGCCGTTGTCGAGATTCTGTGGAACTCTGGTTTCAAAGGTACTGTGCTGAGTATCATCCAACAACATAAAAGCATATGTAGAAACAAGTAAAAAAAGCGGAAAAGGCAAAAACCAACGTAACCAGCCGATCGCGAGATCCTCTGCAAAGCTGGTTACTTGAAAACTACACATACATGTACAATAGAAAGTACCGCGTACAAACAAGAGTTTTCCATGTCCGGAATCGAAAGAATTAAAAAAATCATTAAAAAGGAAACGACGGAAAAGGGGCACTCGGATTTCTCCACAAGACACGATCGAGATCACGGCTCACCCCGTGACCTGTTCACACCAAAGATGTCTGGAGACAGGACTTTTTAACCCTTGACAGACAGCAGGTTTGCCTTGACATGCCGTGACTGACACCAAAGTACTAGGTGTTTTTGTGGAACACTTCGGCCCTACACCCTTGACAGCGAATGTTTTGCCTTGCTTGACATATCTCCCGACATCGCACAGCAAACAAAATAAACAAGTCTATCTAACCGAACACAAAACTGAAAGGGTTTAAGTTGGTGTTTCGCGGCGTTGTAATGGGGGGCGAGGGGGACTCACACTAGGATTGCCTATAAATGATTTCGAAAATATATGAAAACAAATTACAACTTGTTGTGTGATCGGAGATAATTGAGCCGGCGCCTCGACACTCCAGTGTATATCGCATTGGTTTGTGTCCTTCCGCGCGGGAGTACGAGCTTAAAAAATATCGAGATTCCTCGTTCTTCTATTCGCTGAATGCGGGATTTCAACGTTATCGCGGGATTGTTTGTGCCAGAGCGGGCTTTAGAGTATTTGCGCGGAACGTGTCTGTGCGGGAACGGGATTTCTTATTTATCACGGGACACGGGGTACGGGACACGGGATTTCGCATTTCGCACGGGACCACGGGATACAGGATCGAGATTCCGCATTGTGCACGGGACCACGGGATACGCGAAACGGGATTTGCCATTTTTCACTTGACCAATCCTGGATCCCGTACAATCCCGTGGATGGCAATGCAATTTTAAACGTTGTCTTCAAGCAACAGGAAACGTCGTTGGATGCGTGTCGCAAAATGGCTATTTATAGTCGGAATAGGAGAAAAGCGGGAACGATTTTTCTGTACCCCGAGTAAAACACTCCTGCGAAGGGTGCTGAGACCTCAATTTGTTTTTTTCAGTGTCGGTTTACTACAAGAGTTGGCCTTACTCGAACTCTATTTATAAAAAAAATATAGAGAGTGTTAAAATAAGGTTCTGTCTGTTTAAGGTTGATTTGGTCTAGTCGTGATTCTGTCACATTGGAAAATATATATATATATGAGTTACTGCCGGTCCAATGCAACATTTTCAAATTTCAAATTGAAGGGATGCATTTTTTTCTTTGTTCGTGAGTGATGCCGGGCATTACAAAAATCGCTTATTCCCCTGTCTTCCACATTCTGCAGGGTAAATTACATTAGTGGTTCCTCTATGGTGCCGGTGTGTGCCAACCAGAAATACCGGCACTATAGAGGCAACCGGTGCTACTCCGCACGCTGCCAATATAGGTTATTTCCGTATGTGCCAAGCGATTTCACCGGCACTACTGCGGCAACCGGCACTACTCAACCGGCAATGTATAGGCACCTTTACTCGATTCACTTTTTGACTAAACTAAGCAACACATCCAGCCGCCGGATACGGTGAGTCGAATTGATTAGTGATGTTTTTCGTGTGCCTTGTGCGAATGTCTGTTTCGGGTCGTTTCCAACCAAATACATTAACCAATTAGTTCTGACAGCGAAAGACATGTCCAGTTTCATAAACCGAATTGCACCTGCTCAACTAGTATTACGGGGGACCATAGTAAACAGGACCTGCGGTCCAGACAAAACCTGTATATTTATCTATTTTTACTAATTCAATTTAGTCTTACTTACTATGTTCCCCCGTAATAGCACACCTTACTGAATTGTAGTGCAGACGTCTTTCTTGGGTGTTCTTGGTATTTTCCTAGCAGTTCGTCAGCTAAACAAAGTGTTTGGAATTAGTTTCGCTATTATTTCCTTTTGATTTGATCTGCTGTTTCTAGACTTGGAACTATGTTTTTTGTACAGCTTAGTCTTTATATACATATTTTGCCAGTGTATACTGTTTTTTCCATTGCAACGACTCGTCAAAAACTATCTTCACGCTTAAAGCAAAAATTTTGACGCGACTGAAAAAAAATCGAATAACCTTTTAAGCAAGATAAACTACTGTTTCGTTTGTCATCTGAATGGTTCCCTGTGGCACGATTCGTGAGGATTGGTTCATCAAAATTGGACCAAACAAAGCTGGAAGTGGAGGATTCACCCACTGAAAAAACGCAATTTCGCAGTGCGTTCCGATAATTTTCTTTGCATGTTTTATAAATAACGGTGACATCTGCTTGTTTGGGCCCCATACGACCTAAACAGAAGATGCTTGCGACACATGACCCACGAGTATGAATATATTCATGATAATTGCGAACTCTTTTACCTTGGTGTTCAATTCATCTAAGTATCTGACCACGTTCGGATCTCCGACTATAGTGTCGGTTTGATTGCGAACCTGCATCCTAGATAGTGAAACCGCCAGACGAACTTCTTAGCAGAAGGCAGAAATAAAAATTCCACGAAAATATGCTGCAGCAAAAATAGTTCCAAACATCTCTTTCGGACGCTAATGGACATACTGTCGTCGACAACGGTATTTGGCGCCGTTCGTCGCTCGCTAGTGAACAGGGGGCTAGCAGTCAGAACCGAAGATGTCAGGAGACGGTCAGTCAAGGGGAAATGTACAGCCGTCAAGGTTGTAAAACCGAGCATTCCTAACTAGAAACTAGTAAAAAGACGTCACTCAAGGTTAATTATTGGAAAATGACCGTCCGTCAAGGGGTGAAAGTGCCGTCTCCGGACCTCGTTGGTTAGAACGGTATGTAACAGGCACTTGGAGCAACACACCGGTGATACCGACCAACCGGAGCACGCAAGATTTCTGAGAAACGAGGCGACGACTACATCACGAGCACACCCATACACCACACACCACACACCACACACACTCACTCCTCTCCCACTCCCAACCCCTCCCAGTCTCAACCCTCCCTCGCTTCCCATCTTCTACAACTTCATATCTTCTCCCAATCGGCACCCTCATTGAGCCTTCACTATAACTCGAGTTCTAGGCTGAAACGGTTACGAATCGTTATCTGCAGCGTTTGAGGGAGTACCGACGGGTTGCAATCGAGATAAGTACTCGTAGCAGCTTCATATCGGTGTGGGGAGTGTCTCGACCACTTTTTTTATAGAGTACTCCAGAAACGCAGGCTAGACGTGAGCCAAGCTCACTGGGCTTCGCACCACTTGGCATATCCAACTTGACCGGCTCTGGTCGCTTCCCTGCACTCGCGAAGTCCTACACCACCACAATCAATCGCAGCCGATCATCATGCGGAGGACAAGATCGTCCCTGCTGTTGCTGGCCGCGGCATGTGTTGTGACATTCCCTATCCACGAAGTCAGCGCTGCAACGTACAACGTGGTACCAGACCCGAGCTCGTCGTCTTCTGGCAGCGGCGTGTACAGCCTGTCGGGTGCACTCGACGTGGCGGTGGGGGGTGACACCATTTCTCTGGCAGACGGCACGTATACGGATCAGCTTTTGAGTGTTGTCTCGGGCGAGGACGGCAACCCGATTACCATCCTCGGAGGAAAAGATGCGGTCATCCAGGCGGAGACTCCTTCGGTCGAGATCAACCACTCCTGGATAACGCTTGAGGTGAGGTGTGAACCGTTGGTTGATACCAGCGCCCAAGTATGTAACAAGAGCCTGCTAAGTAGACGCATCGCTGGTATCCTTCCATCTAGTGCTAATGCCCGTACTCTACTTGACCAGCCCTCTCTTAAAGAAAGGGCACCAGACGAGCTCGTCAGACTGAGCACTATACGAGGAAATACGAAGTGGGACAGCGGATATGCTAAAGTTACAGCCGTGTAGGATACACCCTTTTTTCAAATATGAAATGTAACCTGAAACCGGTATTATGTCGGTTTCGTTTCAGAGGGTCGATGCCAATTTGCATGTTTTATCGACCGATCATGGAGAGTTTGGCAGAGCATCTCCTGAATAATGTGTCGGTGTTATCAGGGTATCGTGGAGAATTTTGCAAGGGCATCTCCTGACTAACGTTTCAGTACACCACATGGGTCTTCCCTGATTGACGTGCTGATGTACGCCCGTAGGCGAGGTCCCAAAGGTATTGAATGTGCCGCAAGCTTGAGGTGTATGGTACAATCGAATACAATATTTTGGGCCTTCTGTATCTCGTGATACTACAGAACGTTCACCGTATGGTTTAGATCAAGTAACGTGGACTTTAGATAGCCTCCATAGCCGCACTGAACGGAGCCCTATGATGTATGACTCGGTATATGAGGACACCCAACAGATTAACGGTATTTGACGAGTGTCTTTGGCTCGGCTTGTGTAGCTAGAGTTTAGCGGGGGAAGCCTCGCAACTCATGCTACAGTGATATAGTTAAGGCCTTAAGCATCATACGTAGCGACTAAAACAACGACTGCTGCGATTGTATCAATCGACTAAGATCAGCGTGCCGCTGTAGAGCAGTTATCACCGTGCCAACCGCCTTCGGTAGAGCAAACCAAACCGCAGTTAGGATATGTGCCTACCGCAACAGCCTAGGACTCGTGTGGCCGTCGACTATGCACTCGAAATATTACTCCAACAGCTCTTACCCAAGAACTTTCCAGAGGATATGGCGAGACACACAATGTACCTATCGTCTCCGATCTGCCATCCGGCAAGAGTTACTCGACTCAGACTCGAGGGGCATTCGTGCTGGCGCTATAACCGATAAATGCGCTCGGAGTATTAGTTGTGTGAACAGCTATCAATACACAACCGAGCCTTTCCACGATAGAGGTTCACCATTTTGTTTCTGAAGCTCCTCGCTTCAGTAGCTCTATACCTCACCGAAAATTGTTTTTGAGCAAGCCGAAAGTGCAATCCGATGTACAAACCCCTGACCGATCTATACAAAAAAAGCATGTTGCAAAAATGGAATGACATTTCGACGATGTTGGGTTAAGGAGCCCCGTCATCCAGAAAATAAAAACGCCAAAAAGTGCTACCTTTATCGTAGAACACGTTAACCACGCTATCCAGACCTTATCCACACCAATCAAGTCGTGAATTGGTCCTTGCCTCTGTCGTGGAAAATAACACATGCACTATGATACATATACCCCTGGTCCACTCAGGTTCGCATATAATATATATATAGGGCACACCCATACGTAATATATATACGAGTAGTAATATTAGTATTAATAGTGGTATACCGATATGCCTGGTACCATGTGCCGTGATCGCACCTTATATGACTTGAGGGCTAGGGTAGGGCCTATATGCTTCAGGACCTGATACACGATAAGGTTAGGGTCTAGGCTTCTAGTAATAGACCTGATTCTCGATATATATAAAGGTATACTACAGTACGCGACAGATGATAAGAATCTCCTATTTTGGCTGAGGCTCGCGTCTTATTTTCTCTCCGATTTCAGCAGAAATGCTTATATCCACATTCTTATTTCGCGAAAGGGTGCAAAACGCCAAATTCTTAAGTTTCAAATGCTTATTTTGCAAATGCGTCCAAAGCTCTTTTTTTTTGCGAAGGCGGGCATACGACCATTTTTTCTTGAGCGGTTGTTATTGAGGAGCCGCGCCGGACTTTTTTTGTTTGTTTGTGTTTTTGTTGATTTCTCGGGTAAAAATAGGTGTAAATTTGTTTTTTTCAGCAGAAGCCATACTATTTCTAGCTTGTATATTCTCGCGGTAAGAATAACGCCCAACGGAAAACGTGATACCTCCTCAACCACAGGTAGGTTCGTTTTTTGCGATCTTTATATGTGAAGAAAGCTTACGTCCACAGCAATATTTGTTTGACAAATTCTAGATCACTAGGACGCATGGTTCAACCCGAAAAACGCCTAAGAGATTATCGCTGAAAAAAACACCCTGCCATATATTGGTCACCCTGAAAAACGTTCGAGTTCTCGCGCCAACGATGTTGTTTAACATTGAATTTCGGCGGCAATGCCAACCACTGGCATACCGACCGATGTCAGCCTCCAACGGAGCCCAGCGTTCCTTTCAGCACGAGCGCAGCAATAACGTAGTGGAGCTGCAGAATACCAAATTTCAGGAATATCTGTACCGGATGCAAAGACACCAAGGATTACACTTCAGAGATATACTGAGTATGTGGTTGTAGTTGAAAATGTATTGGGCTGAACCTAAGCTTTCTTTCAATCTCTTCGTCCGAACAAGGTGTGGTTCGGGAGGGATCACGTGTTTCGTAAGGCGTGTTTCGTAGCCTCAATTATACTCGAAATAGTACACCTGCTGCGGAAAAGACAAAAAACACAAAAAAAGAAAAAAATGAAAAAACGAGAAAAAAAACATATGGAGTTACAGTATGGCCGGCGCGGCTCCTTAACATATACCAGGTGCCAGGTATCATTTACATACATGTTTTACGACATGGCACCCATCACTCATAACTCACAACACGACGACAGCAAGCAGTACTATTGTATGCATCAAATATATCATATTCACATGTTTAAACGGAGCGCTTCCGGACAGCAGGAATCGAAGGTCATGTTGCCCACCTTCAACGACTCCCAGAAGGTACTATTGTGGCCAGAAAATAAACTCAATCAACACGGTCTACGTCACGCATGTCGGGGCTTAACGCTCTCCCCCCGCTACTGACTGACGGTCTTTCCCCGCCTGCTTCTGAATCTCCGAGCTGACTGTTCTGCCCGCTC
>JBBMKB010140720.1:0-18956 GCA_037833945.1 Alaria marginata
CTGGTCAGCTGACCTGACCCGCCCCGACCCGACCCGTGATGTTTGACCCGACCCGTGAAGAGCCATGCATATTATCCTGTTTCTTCGCATTAAATAGTGTCCGGTACTGTACTACTGTATACCTACAAAACAAGTACAGGACCGCCGCATGCTAAGTATTCGGGTCGTGTGTAGCTGGTGCATATTACCGGTATACATACGATTATAGGCAGCTATGAATATTAATAATCCCCCTCTTCATTCTACGACACCGCTTCAAAGTGACCTATTAAAAAAATAACGCGGCATGATCGGGAGGCAACACCCATGATGCTGTGCTGATCAACTTCTTGCAGAAAACGTTGTGAGCGGTACCAACGAGCGGTAGTCTAGGTCGAAACCAACACCACGTCGACACTAGAAACTTAGATTTGTCAACATTTATATGAACTGTGACGACGAGGCCGCAAGTATAGCAAACCGAACCGGTATATCTGTGCTCAGACAACGAACAATGGTGGTACACGACACCACCGGGACCTAACGAGCGCGCAGTCTTCTTCTCGTAACACGCAAACTGTTCCGTATGACGTGATAATATAGTAACCACGTTAGGTGCAGGAATACCTCAAAGGTCAACATATATTTGACAGACCCTCTCGTTGTTTGGTTTTAGATTCGCGGGCATCGCCAAACGAAAATTATGGTCGCCCAAAAATCGTAGTCTAATTGCTTTGTTTTGGAATAAGTATTATTAATATGTATTGGATGTAAAGCCATACACAAACTAGCACATACCAGGTATGTATATAAGCACACCCGATATGTACTATTTGTATCACTTCTCACAGTAGACCACACCACCAGTTATCGCATACTTTAACCCCCGCACGGTTAGGGTTGGTAACTAACACGTCGACATTACAAACTTAGATTGGAAGACGAGTGATCCCACGGTAGGGGCTGCACTATTTGGGGTCAAACGTTCCTGGCCGGTTGAGCTCCTGAAGTGAGGAACTACCGATTGCTATGACCATTTTACGAGTGCATTTGGTTACGGACTAGCGGATACACATACATGTTGATTGCGTTGCGCGAACAGAATGCTTGGAAGTTATGTTTCGGGTGAGATATTGAGCTCCTCATGTCAAGAGCTCAGGGACTTATGGCTGCACCCCTACCGTGGGATGACTCAGACATGAACTGTGACGACGAGGCCGCAAGTATACCAAACCTGGTATATCTTCGATCAGACAATGAAAAATGGTTGCACACAACACCACCGGGACCTAACGAGCGCGCACTCT
This sequence comes from Alaria marginata, assembly GCA_037833945.1. Classification (NCBI taxonomy): domain Eukaryota; class Phaeophyceae; order Laminariales; family Alariaceae; genus Alaria; species Alaria marginata. The sequence goes on from JBBMKB010140720.1 coordinate 1,287, forward strand.
TCTTCTCGTAACACGCGAACTGTTCGGTATGACGTGATAATATAGCAACCACGTTAAGTGCAGCAATACCTCCAAGGTCAACATATATTTGACAGACTCCCTCGTTTTGGGGATAGGTTCGCGGAACTCGTCAAACAAAAAATATGGTTGGCCAAAACCCTAGTTAAACGCTTCGTTTGTGGAATTATTATTTACACGTGTTGGATGCAAATCCGCACACAAACTAGCACATATAATGTCGCACCCTATTTGATGTGTAATATCAAGTGTTACCGTAGACCATAGATGGTATTCTTTACTTCAACATCCCCAGGGAGTGTGGGCGTGTTCTTCTATACCCTGCTCGGACGCAACCTCACGTGGAGTCCCGTAGTAAAGGCAGGTGTTGATGTCTCTTTCGTCCTTTCCTTATCTCTGCCCATCCACTTAAAACCAACTACCACCCTTTCAATTTCTAGCCAGCCTACCTGTCGCCTGGCGCCCATCCCGCCGACGCAATATCTCCCAATAATCCACAGATCTCCGTCGTTCAGTTTTATCCACTTATATTAGTACATCGCCCTGCATCGCCCCCTAAAAACATCAAAAATGTAACAAGTTAATTTCACCCGCCCCCCATTTCTTGTCCCTTATTTGTTTTTTTTACAAAGGTTTATGTATGTTACAGAGGTCTTATTACATCGTATCGTCTTCGTCAAGCGTCGAAAATAAGAAATCGATTACAACTCACACCTTATAGTGTCCCTAACCTTCTTCCAAGGGCTTATATTACATATATATATATGGTACATTGATCTATATATATATATGTTTTCTGTTCGGGCGTGCACAGCTGCAACAGCCGCAAAATAACGACTAAAACACTTTCGCGGTAACGAAGCTTTTCCTTGAGTATTGCTTGAAAAAGCTTCGGGTTACCTTGCGTTCATACGCTATTCGGACAGCCGAGGACACGAGTCATTTCTCGTCTGTAGTCAGAGTAGTGTACATGGTGTGTGTTCGCAGATGTGTACCCGCGATAATCGGCTGACTTTAGTCGAAATGACCTTGCACTAACTAGTCTAACGGGGCCCTGTGTAAGGCACATCACATGCAAACCGACATATCGAGCGTTGTGTACTCCGGGGAGGAGTCATCCCACGGTAGGAATGTAGCAGAAAGTTCCTGAGTTCCTAACATGAGGAGCTCAATACCTCACTCGAAACATGACTTCCATGATTTTCGTTCGCGCAACCCGATCAATATTTATGTTCGCTAGTCATTAAGCAAATGCAGTCGTCAAATGGTCAGACCTACCGGTAGTTCCTCAATTCAGGAGCCCAACCGGTCAGGAACGTTTGACCCCCAAAAGTGCAACCCCTACCGTGGGATGACTCGGAGACTGCTTGATATGTTCTTCAAAACGTGTACCCAACAGGTCAGCAGTTGAGTCATCCCACACGGTAGGGGTGCAGCAACAAGTTCCTGAGCTCCTGATATGAGGAGCTCAATATCTCACAAAAACATGAGCTCCGACATTTTCGTTCGCGCAGCCCAAACAACATTTTCTATCCGCTAGTCCCATAACAAATATACTCCTAAAACGGTCATACCAACCGGTAGGTCCTCCCTTCAGGAGCTCGGCCGGTCAGGAATGTTTGACCTCAAAACGTGGAACCCTACCTTGGGATGACTCAGTTGTGAGATCGTCGTTCGGCCATTATGTCGCTCGTAACCTGGTCCCACTCGCATTCGTGTGTTATTGCTCGTTTCAGTATGGAAGACCGGACTCATCAATTAAGTATCAAATGCAGAGGGCGCACGATGTTAAGAAACGTCAATACAAAAGTAACCTAGATAAACTTTCAGGCTGGGTTTCTTATTTGAGAATGTGTGTATCCTACACTAAGTTCAGCATAATAGCTGTCGATTTACTTATTTCCCCGTAATGTTTACGCTAAATTTCTTGTAGGGCTCTTTTCTATGAGAGGGCCGGTAGTGTCTATATAGGTTCAAGGCTTAGGTCTATATTATGTTTCCGTCGTTGAGCTACCCCTGTTGTAAATAACTTAGAGTGGATCCCACTGTGGAGCCGCCTTCCTTACACCCAATTTACTAATGTTCCCGAGAGTTTGAGCACCTTTTTCTGAACGTATTTGCCGGGCGCCCTCTGTACTCCATCCGCACAGTACTTCTTGCAACGTCTATAAATACAAATATCACTGTGGCTCATTAGCTACGGCATAACTTATCCAGCGAAGGGCAACTGGGCGGACCGGTCACAAACGATTGAACCCTGACGAGGAGGCCTGTTGATCCTACAATCGCAAAAACATACTTATAACGGGGGAACATACGGGTCTGATTCCCTGACACTCACACTACTCCCCCCCACGTCGTCCCGAGAGCCGATATTTGTTTTATTCGAGCTATTTGTTTTTTCGCGCAGTCTCACGTGTATCTGGTGTTTAGTTAAGGCAACGTGGTGTTTTTTTCGCCTGTCGTTAAATGCAAGGTGGGTACCGTCAAAACCCTACTAGAGCCGGTACGTATTTATAATTGGATTAACGTACTTGGAGACAGGCGATTAGGATTAGTTTAGGGTTACAGTTAGAGCAGATTGCAATTATATTTTCATCTTCTCGGATATGGGCAGGAGATCATGCCAAGTTTGCGTTTGCTACGCACAGCACAGTAGATATCCTTAATTTGATTGGAATACAGGAGACAGTACTTTACTGATTTTGATATTAGTATCCCATCATTTCGGTGAAAACATGTTCGACGGAAACAGCTAGTGTGCCCTGATGCACTGCTCCTACAACAAAAGCAAATACTACTGCTACTGCTACCCACGCGTAACGGCTGGTGGTGTACAGTCCAACATTTGTTTAATCCGCTTGTCCCCCAGCCGCCGCCTTCCGTAAGAACCTCGATGCCGGTCCATGAAAAGGAACCTTGGACTGGTGGCATTGTATTCGTACAAGACAAGGACAGTGGCGTCGTGCCTTTAAGTTGTTGTCGTGCCGTAAAGCGTAGGGTACAGCTACCACGCCTGACGGCGATTTCCCTTAATCGCTGACTCAGGACGGCTAGATACACCCCAATCACCCTAATTCACCCCGTTGCATCGTCGCCGTACACCGGCGGCCTGTTCGGGCACCAGAACGAGGACCTGTCAAGTAAACATTTATCTCACCCCCCACAACAGGTCTCCTCCTCCGTCTCCTCCTCCTCCTCCTCCTCCCACTCCTCCTCCGTGTCCCCTGGCCGCCACCTCTCTAAACCACCCCGATACCGGTCCATGAAAGGGTACTCTGGACTACTTGCATTGATTCGTGCAAGACAGCAGTAATAGTGGCGTTATGGCATTGTATTGTTGTCGGGCCGTACGGTGTCGGGTACTAATACGCCAATTCAGGACAGATATGTACATCCCAATCGACTTACTTAACTCTGTTGCATCATCGCCGAACATCGGCGGCCTGTTCTAGAAACAAAATGAGGGCGTATGAAGCAAATCATTCGCTCACCCCCACCAGAGGTCTCTTCCCCCCCCTGTCCGCCCCCCTCTTCCTCCTCCTCCTCCTCCTCCTCCTCCTCCTCCTCCGCCCTCTCCTCCTCCTCCTCCTCCTCCTCCTCCTCCTCCTCCTCCTCCTCCTCCTCCTCATCCTTCCGCTCCTCCCTCTCCCCTTCCTTTCCTTCGCCTCCATCTGTTCTGACTACGACGACGAGGACCCCGTCTCATCATCATGGTCAGATCCACAAGCATCGGGGACGTTGTCGCTTGCATTCTGTCGATACTCTCATGCGGGCCTCCGACATGACGTTTTACACGGTCGAACCCTTAGTGTGGCTCCTCGCACTCAACTTTTGCGTGAGAGAGTTGACTGCAGCTTCATTGGTAACCACGGGGAACTATGAGAAATAGACCCCAAAAGCCTGCAACAACAGCCTCTGCCATGTTTAGAATATAGTTAGCAGAGAATATAGCATACCTGGTATCTGGTACCACATCCTAAAGTTACATTTAGAGTCGGATTATTTGATACATTAAGAAAGAGGTATGGGATCATAATTTACAAAAGGGTTTAGGTGGAATATGGTACATACAGGAAACGTTATGGGATCGCGGTTTATTTAGGAATTAGGGTATACTCACACGGCGTTTATGTTATGCTTGCAGCCATTTAGTGTTTGGCGACAAAGTGTAGAACAACACCAGTTACGGCGTACCGGTACGTATTCCAGTAAAAACTACTCGTGAATCGAGCTGTCTACTGTACATGGCGTCAACCAATACCGAGTGACTTCGGGTAGTCTGATACAGTTCTTTGTAACACCGCTGACGATAATGGGTATCGATATGATTATTCACATACTCAACCAGCGCACAAGCGTTGCGTACGGTAAGTGTGTATGAATAGACGTCCTTGGCACGTGTGACACGGGGTGGGGAGGCTGTTTGTACTCTTCATTCGTCACCAGCTGTTAGTATATAGATAGTGTAGTACAGTATCACTACGTACGGTTTACCGCATCAAAGATGACAGGAGACAGTCAGTCGACGAAAAGTGTGCATCGGCCAAGGGAGTAAAACCGAGCTGTATACACTAAAACCTCGTAGTAAGACGTCCGTTAAGGTATTTTGTTCGGGAAATTGCCGTCTGTCAAGGGGTGAAAATGCCGTCTCCCGACATCTTTGGTATATCAGGTCGTCTATAATCGAAGCGAGTTCAAGGTCCTTTGTCGACCACGTCGACCAATGGGTGTTCCCTCTGAGTTGTCTGGAGCCCGTGACTTCGAGCACCGATGAGGTCTCGTTATTAGTCACCATGACTTCGTGTTCGAGAGGATAGAAAGCTTGCATATGAGCCCATGTGTACGGGTGCGCTGGATTAAGTCCCAGGTGTCATCGGTGAAAAGGGCTTGAAGGTACTTGTATACTTAGACACCTGTACAGTGGCTTGCGAAGGGGTGTCCCCGGAGGCCTATGCTGGCGAGGTTGGTGCTTCGAGCTCCAAAAAAGATAATGCGTTAGGTATACAGCACTACCCGGCTAGGCCGCATGTTGACGTTGGAACTGCTTCTTTATTTAGACACCTGTGAGTCATCCCACGGTAGGGGCTGCACTGTTTTGGGGTACACGTGTCTGATCAGCTGGTCTACTGAAGTGAGGAACTACCGGTTGGTATGCTAATATTGACGAGTGCATTTGTTGTAAGGCTAGCGGATAGATTGTTGATCGGGTGGCGGGAACGAAAATCTTGGAAGTCATGTTTCGGGTAAGATATTGAGCTCCCCATGTCAGGAGCTCATAAACGTTTTACTACACCCCTAACGTGGGATGACTCCTGTACAGTGGCGCGGGGGTATCCACGGAGGTCTATGCTCCCTTCACTGGTGCTCCGAGCTCTGAAGTAGACTTTGCCCTAGGTATATAGCCCCATCAACTAGACCACATAGTCACCGCGGCTGTGTGGTCTAGAAGTTAGTGCTATAAAACTATCAGAACTCTTACTTCAGACTGGACTAATTATCAGCCAACGCACGCAAGTTGGCAACCTTTTCAGCTTCAAAGATGCGCGAATGTTTAGAGGCAGAAAACCTATCGTACAGGACGTAAACCACGTGGCTTTCAGCTTCGCCACAACACGTGGCAAAGGTTTGACACACAACACCACGCATAAATCTGATATAACAACACATTGAAGCGTTAGAAGCCCAGGTCCAGTTATTTGGCTGGAGTCGGAAATCAACGTTTAATATCATCGTCGCATAGGGCACCTAAGAAGCACTTTTTGCCGAAACCATGATACTCGAATGCCCCCGCAGATGATAATGTTTGTCGTCAGCGTAATATCGAGCGCGAAAGCGCCTCAGCGAAAAGCACGATGAACTTCGACAAGGGGTGGTAATGCCGAACCTCACGCGAGACAGACCTAATGACATGTAGCGAAGGGAGAAGGTGCAACCTTCCACGAGTTGGAGCGGACAACGTTAAAAGGGTGGACTCCAGAGTGGCTTAATCTTACACCGATACGAACTATAGTTAGTCAAGGTGCATGGTATGATTTTAAACCTAACTTCAATGTTGTCAGTCACAGCTGCTCGTGGTCTAGACCATCACGGCTACTATGGTACGGTTAAAACATGGTTTAGAAACGCTGGCTGCTACAGTCAAAATGTTCCTACAACTAGTAGTGGGCAAAATACTCAACTCAATCTTGATACTCCCAACTCAGTGTCGACGGAACAAAAGTGTTCGAGGGCATACCCGAGGTCAACCCTCTTGCACAGTTCTACCGCCCAAAACACGTACGAGGTACACAGCAGATGCTTCTCATACAACCAGGTGGTGCCAGATTCCAATACCGCAGACGACTGACACCACATGCGACAGGATCTATGTTGCCTGAGTTTCGGGGTTCAACCGTATACACCCCAGCTCTCATCAACACAATCAGACGCTGCTGTCTCCATATAATAATACTACCGCGAAATATGTAAAGAAAAAATGAAATATTTTCCTTGGGTGCTGCCGCCCCTTAATGATGATACATACCAGGTATATTATATGAAATAGGGAGAGATACGTAATATATTATCCTCGACGAAACAATTTCAGAACAGCCGCCGTGGACCGACAACACGTTGGCTACTATTAATTTTACAAGGTAAACAAAGTTGCTGGACACGTTGACTTCAGCGGTAATCAAACCCTACCGCTATTAGTATAAAAAGTACGCAACTTGGTTGGGTTTAACGTAGACTACGTAGGGAATTGGGATTAACTACAGAACATTCGTCTAGCGCGGCTCTACTGCTTCAATACCGTACACGACGAACAGCCCTCTTGCTATCTGATTCTACCTACTTCGAATATCTTAAGACGCTGACAAGTGCTCGAGCACACCTTACCATTAACTATAATAGTGTACAAGGGATGTCAGGTACATATACCAGGGCAACATAAGCGAGAGAGAAATCCTCATACTGTCACAGAATGCTTCGGTTATAAAAATGAAACACTCAAAAATACTTGTGCGATCAGATGCCACCTACTTGCTATGGCCCACCCATATCGTTCGCTCTGGCCGAGCAATCCATGTATACGATTGAACGGATGCATGAGTGTACGCCGCCAATGATAATCACGCGATCAGGTGCTGCTTACGCCCAGTACCTCGTCTTCTCGCCGTGTGGCCGGGTTCTGCCCAAGTAAACTCCTAACGAATGGACTGTTGAACCCTGGTGCTACCGACGTCTGCTAGACTAACCTATCTACGCACAATACAAACAGTTGATGTATGCTTACATACGCTGGCTACAACCGACTGACCCCCCGCCCTAGAGCAAAATTTTATTAACGCAACGATAACGTCGAAAACGCGTACACCGCACGTGCTACTCAAACCATCAGGGGTCAGGTACTTGTACTTCTGATACCGAAACATATGGAGTCGTCATACGACCGACCGTCTAAAACGCATACCGGTACAGGTCGACACGCCATGCGTTAAGGTGCCACCATCTATCTTCCACTCTCTTACACATCAAATCATGAGATCCGATGCTTCCTACTTCCAATGCTCCAACCCATCAAAACGCAATACATATTTTTGACATGACCTAGAAGCCTGCAGGCAAGCCTGGGTGCCTTTTACGCTACATATCCAAACAAAGGAACGGTTACTTCTAGTCTCGAGCTGCACGCGACCCCGAATCTGCCTCTAACCTACCGTAAATATGTTCGATCGTGTTCAGAACCCCATGTGCGTATTTTCAGCCTGCAGTGAAGTATACATTCCTACCATCTACTGGGTTAGTTCTATACATTCATGAGCTGCCGCCGTATCCTGCCCGGTCTAACTGCATCGCCCGTACTCCAGAGAAGCGACAAAAATGCTTGCTATACCATTGCGCCGTCAACCGCTTGCTAGTTTACGCCCCAGTACGCTCGTGTCCCGTTACAGCCCGCGCAAGTACCCTATGGAGCAGTACCTTAAGGTTCCACCCAGTTTTCTCTTATGCCAAATGTCATTCTGCGCAACATTAATGGTTTCCAAGCGATTGTTCCCGTGCTACGTTTTCTGCAGGTGCAACGCTATGCCCCATTCAGGTGCACTACCGCGCCATATCTATACATGTACAGGTGTGGAACATCTAGGTGCATGTTGGTGTCATGCAAACATACAATGGATAACACTCTTGGCAGATACACGTCTTCGCGATAAACTCATAACCTGTCGGCCGTGGCTAAAATACTAGCCTATATTAGTACACTACGTATTTGCGAGTTCGCACTGCCAACTCCTACTTGACCTTTTGCAGAAACCTGCATCTAAAAATAACGCCCCACCCCTAAGCCAGGCGCGACGGTTGTCGCAGCTAACAAGTCACAGCTCAAGCGTACGTACTACAAAATCTCCGCTAGACGACATATCTAAATTACTCCCAGCCACCATCCAAGTCGTAAGCGCGATCTTAAATTCCGACAAACAGGACAGTTAAACATTAAAGATACAATGTAAACCTTTCTAGACTACCATATACAACTTAATCAAGTAGACGAGACAAATAGCAGTAACTCGTAGTATAATGTATCGAGTCATCCCACGGTAGGGGTGCAGCAATAAATCACTGAGTTTCTGACATGAGCTCAATATCTCACCTGAAACACGACTTCCACGACGTTCGTTCTCGCAACCCGATCCACATGTCCATCCGCTAGTACCAAAATAAATGCACTCGTAAACGTATTTTACCAACCGGTAGTTCCTCGGTCCAGGAGCTCAACCGGTCAAGAAGGTTTGCTCCTAAAACGTGCAACCCCTACCGTGGGATATCTCTATCGGGGTTGCTTTTGGGTCGCGGGTGGGCTGTCACATAACTCATTTCAATCTCCACCATCTCTCCGGCCGCAACCCCGGCTGTTTGGGGGATAGTCGTCGTTTTTCGTTTTGCAGCTGCCGCCGTTGTCGTCTTTGTCGTCATCACTCTCGTTGCCATCATCGTTGTCGTCATCGTCGCCAATATCGTTGTCATCACCGCCGTCGTCGTGGCCGAAATCAACCCCCCATCATCATCATGGTCATCATCACCATCATCATCAAAGTCCTCATTACCATCATCACCAAAAACGCCATCATCCCTCGCATAGTCATCGGTAGCGTGATAATCGCTTTCGTGATCATCGCTATCACCATCACCCACATCATCGCTCTTGTAGTAAGTAGTAGCATCCTCGTCGCTCTCGTGGTCATCATCATAATCCTCATCATCGCAGCTCTTCTTATCACTGTCCCCGTCGCCATCGCGCCACGGTTATCAAAGCCATCGTCGACGTTCACAGCGGACGGGGTTTCAACGACCGGAAATGAGGCCGTGATATCCGGTGATGTACTGTGATTCACGATGTCGGAAACGGTGTTTCCGTAGTAGGCCCATGATTTTCCAATTCCTTGGATGGCATATCAGCGATCGGAGACCAGGCGTTTAATAGTTGGAGGTGGTGTTTGGGTAGTCGGAGAAGGCGTATCTCCCATCGAAGGCAGAAATCGAATAGACGGGGGTGGTGTTTCGATGGTCGGAGAAGGCGTGTCTCCAATCGGAGGCAAAAATCGAATAGACGGGGGTGGGGTTTCGATAGTCGGAGAAGGCGTGTCTCCAATCGGGGGCAGAAACCGAATAGACGGAGGTGGCGTATCGGAAGTCGGAGAAGGCGTATCTCCGATCGGAGGCAAAAATCGAATAGCCGGGGGTGGTGTCTCGGTAAATGGAGATGGTGTTGCTAATGTCGGAGATGGCGTGGGCTCGACCGGGGATGGCGTTTCCAGCACCGGAGATGGCGTTATTATCACCGGCGACGGCGTTTCTACTGTTGGAGATGGCGTGGGCTCGACCGGGGATGACGTTTCCACCACCGGAGATGGTGTTGTTATCACCGGCGACGGCGTTTCTTTTGTTGGAGATGGTGTGGTCGTGACTGGGGATGGCGTTTCCTGCACTGGAGATGGCGTTATCATCACCGGCGACGGCGTTTCTACTGTTGGAGATGGCGTGGCCGAGACCGGGGATGGGGTCTCCACCACCGGAGATGGCGTTATTATCACCGGCGGCGGCGTTTCCATTGTTGGAGATGGCGTGGTCGTGACCGGGGATGGCGTTATTATCACCGGCGACGGCGTTTCTTTTGTTGGAGATGGCGTGGTAGTGACCGGTGATGGCGTTTCTAGCACCGGAGATGGCGTTATTCTTAACGGAGACGGCGTTTCTACTGTCGGAGAGGGAGTATCGCTGACAGGTATCAGAGGATCCGAGGTGGGAGAAGGCGTCATGATCACTGGTGACGGTGTTCCGACGTCTAGCACGCAAGAAGCATCCCATGTATCTTGGATGTCACCCACATCTTCCCTGTAAAATTAACGGCGTCAATCACGTCTATCGGTTAGTATTACTCACACTCGATAATGTTAGCAGTCCTGTCGTTCACGTCTTAATGTGCTTTGTGTAAACAATATATACTATTGTTGAGTCATCCCGCGGTAAGGTTTGCACTTTTGAGGGTCAAACGTTCCTGACCGGTTGAGTTCCTGAAGTGAGAGGAACTCCCATTTGGCACGATCATTTTACGAGAGCATATTTGTTTTAGGACTACTAACGAATATAAATGTTGTTCGGGTTGCGCGAATAAAGTTCTTGGAAGTCATGTTTCGGGTGAGAAATTGAGCATCTCATATAAGAAGAAAACCATAAACTTATTGCTGCACCCATACCGTGGGATGACTCTAATACTGAAACGACGGCTTAACGTAACGTGAATAGCCTGTGCTCCTTCGACCTCTCAAAAAGAATTCCTGAAACTGCTTGGTGTGCGTGCGTAGCGGGCAGATTCACACTACTGTAGGTCGGCCTAACAGCGTGTGTTCTCAATTGTATATGCCATTTGACGTACGATGTGCATAGAGACCGCGTCAGTGCGGGACCCTTAACATGAATAATATATAGATCTGAAGCAGGAACCGAGACTTTTGGAGGGGTGTCCTGCTCTTTGCCGCAATCCAAGGGTCGTTCTTGACGAGTTCTGCGATACAGGTGGCGTTTTTTAGCATTTTGTTTTTCTGAGTGAAGGGACTCCTTGACCCCAACCCCTTAGCCATGTTCAGCAAACTGATTTCCACGTTTCACTCGGCCGTGGGTTTGGTTTTGATCGGGCTGGGACGTTTGGTTTGATCAAACTTGGTTTGTTAGCGTACGGTGCTCGTAAAGCGAGGAGTCTCATCAAAAACGTCTGCACCTTTAAGCTACCTTACTACCATGAGGCATCCCACAGTAGGGGTTGCACGTTTTGGGGTAAAATGCTCCTGACCAGTTGAACTCCTGAAGTGAGGAATTACCGGTTGGTATGATCGTTTTACGAGTGCATGTTGTTTGAGACTAGCGGATAAAAATGTTGATCGGGTTGCGCGAACGAAAATCTTGGAATTCATGTTTCGGGTGAGATATTGAGCCCCTCGTTTCAGGAGCTCAGGAACTTATTGCTGCACTGCTACCATGTGTCGTGTGGAAATGTCCCCATACCTCGCTCCAAAACAGACCAACGACTCTATGTTTAGCGGCCGCAAAGCATGTTGTTTCATGGCGACGGTGCCGACGGTTAACACGAGAATACAGACACAAGATAACCTAAGAAAACAGGTGACTATCTAGCTACATTGGAACCTTCACGATATCGCTTTACCATAGCTTTGGTCCAGGCTAATGTTTACAAGAACATGTGTGATACAATGTACGTGACACCGAATACAAAACGTCTATTGTACAATTTCCCAAGTATATATACAAGGGGAATCGCCAAAGGTGTGTACACCACCCGGGTTTCGGCCAACTGGGAGTACAACCAAATCACGGCCACGCCATGCGCCCGAGCGTGTCTTAAAGGCTCATAAATCAGTTTCGACACGCCTCCTACACGCCCTCAGCCCACGCTAAGAATGCCAAACAAAAGTTGTTTTTATGGGGATCATCGTTGGGTCGAACGGCACTGCGGCCCTAGAGGGGCCAGGGACACCCCCATTTAGATGACGTTTTGGGCGGGTATGGCCCCGATAAACTTTAAACTGTATGTATTACGCCATTTGATATTATTTTCCCCCACAAAATGACCGAACGTGTACCCCCGTCTGCCTATTTGTTACAACACCAAGAGCTACGTAGTGTATCGATAATTCCACCTCATAAGGCCAACAGCCCGAACAAACCATAAACGTCCTTTGAAATATGCTCTTACCCCGCGATGTCGCATGGCTCGCCCTCGCATGTGTTACCACAGATTTGACCTTGCGGTAGAACTTTGACGTTGAGCGCGCCGTTGGCGGCGTCTGCGAAATGGTTCCCATAGACCTGACACCGAAACACCGCACAAAAATTGCTAAGCTTGCTCCCAAACACCTGTGATGATGTTTCGTTCAATGGTTTACTACAGTGTTTCGCAACCCTTCATCTTCGATCAACCATGTGGATAAATTCCAATGTATCCGATACCCCAGGGCACCCAAACTAGATACCGAAGTATATAGTCACGAGTTACCGGTGTAATTCTATTCAGGCGCTTCGTACTACTGGTTTGGGGTAGGGACCGATTGTTGTGGCGAAACAATATTTCAACTACAGGCTAGTAGGTTACTAGGAAGAACTGTCCCGTATCTCGCTCAAACACACAAGCGAAAACAGCAGTTTCATCGAGGTCAACATCGCGACACAAAAATAAATATAATCATGCGGTTTAGCGGAGATCAGATTAGACACTCGCGCTACCGCCTTACAGCCACTAGAACCAGAGGCCCAACAATCAAGCCGCGCTGCAATCGCCTGGGTCTAGGATTTTCTGGGGGTGATACTTCTCTATATTTTCCATTTCCTTTGCCAGCTACTACTTTCAATCGAGCTCAGGTGCTCAACATTGTTGGGCGCTGGAATGAGTAAACTCGGAAACGAAAACACAGCAGTGTGGCAATATCAATTTGGTGGGGACGTAAATATGTAAGCGAGTAAGCGAGCGACAATCCATGTCTTGTCATGATCCAGTTGAACGTAATAAGTAGTGACGCACGCTTCGATATAATGCAAGATTGGTTTTCTGGGGCCCTTCGCTTGACTAGGGTAGTTAGGTCTCCCATAACAATGTTTTATTAGGGGGAACAAATAAGAGATACGTACCGGATTGACAATGCCATGGCCTAGTTATACAGCTTAAAAATAAAAATAAAAACGATAACGATATTCCGACGACGTTAAGTTAAGGAGCGCCGTCTTTCTGGAAACGATTCAGGCCAAACGTGCCACTTCTATCGTAGCATGCGTGTTATTCAAAACATGACACTATGCTACCTGCGTTCGGAAAAACCCCTTTACGTGACACGCGTGACACAGGTTTCGACACAATGGGTACGGTAGGGGTGCGGCTAAATGTCTCCGAGTCAACTCTCTCAATCAATTATATACATTACCCCACCATTGGCGTTAACATAAGTGTCGCGCGTTTCCTTCCCTAAACGATACACCCCGTGGCCTTAGCATCGAACAAACAAATCAATCAACAACACACGCAAAACAATCCAACGAGGTGTCGACTCGGTAAGTTGCAGCTGTACGGAGGAAACATCACACGTCTCCGATTGGATGCTTACGTCGTTGTTCTGCCCGTGCGCGTGATTGTCGTCGTCGGTCCACCCTCCGAGCCGCACACCGGCTCCCAAGCAATCCGAAGCATCGTTGAATCTGACGGAATCCCACGCAAACCCGGCAAAATATTTAAAGTGGTTACAAAACAAATAACGCTTGCTAATAAGAAACACAAGATCATTTATTTGTTGGGGCGTTGCTTCGTAAGAGAGAATGAAATACTCGGAGGCAAGGGCTTGTACACAAATACTGGGCCGTCTTCAAACCCTTGAGCAATGAGTGTATCCTTCCTCACCTTATGGCACGTATATTCAAATGAATTTAACACGTCGACAACTGCAAGCATGGTCCCATCTTATTCCCATCGAGTTCACAGGACGATAATAATGGGTGTGGTGTGTCTGCTACTACGGGCTGCAGTTACTCAACCCTCTATCCCCTATAAAGGCATATGTATGCAACTGATCGGGTAGTGCCGGTTGACCGCTTTAGGGTCTGTGGAATAGGTTGACACAGGTAGGGACAACCAGCAGTGTGCGGCGTAGCGCCGTATTTTGTCGTGTCGTGACAAGCAGGAGCAGAAAAGGTAAATGAAGACAGCGTTTTGCAAAACGATGTACGCCTGGAGCAACGACACCAGAGTGCAAATAATATACCAGGTACTGATGAAGCAATCACGCTGAAAATTGAAGTTATGATGTGGTGCCTTGACTGGACCTCTCCCCCGCATATACAACGGATTCCTGACGACAACTTGATTTCTGGCCTACCATATAGTTCTTACTTTCCACAACAAACACGCTTCGCATATATAGAGGAAGGCGACGCCTTCTCTTTTCTGCGCTATCGCATTTTACAGCACGGGTGCATAGATCATTTATATCAGCTGTGTTGATGAACAATTTGCAACAGCTAAAACTATAACGTTTTGGAAGTGTAGGTTTCAACAGAAAAAGTAATCGCGTGGTCGAGTTATTGACGAAACATGAATTGTATCATATAATCACAGGCGCAAAGAGTCATCCCCCGATAGGGGTTGCACGTTTTGTGATGAAACGTTCCTGGCCGGTTTAGCTCCTGAATTGATGAACTACCGGTTGGTATGATAACTTTACGACTGCATTTGTTTCAAGACTAGCGGGTAGAACGGTAGGTCGGGTTGCGCGTACGAACACCTTAGAAGTCATGCTTTGTGTGAAATATTCAGCTCCTCATGTCAGGAGCTCAGGGACTTATTGCAGCACCCCTACCGTGGGATGACTCCAAAGGGTGTCGCAGCCATATCGGTCTGCTTTTCAGGTATCGAGCCCTGCCGATAGGGAAGTGTTTGCCCAGTAGCTAAGGGCTAACTTATCCTACCACGTGTCGCGCACGATGTCTCGGACACTGTAATCAAGTACAAATTCAGGCCCAAAGGTATCCACACACGTCACGTTCCCACACGGGGACCCAACTCGAATGTGCGATGCATTGGTGGCTAGAGCGAGACTGATTTATAAATTTGGTTTGTGCAATACTTTTTTTATAAGCGAGTTCCTTGTTTATTTACGACGCGGAAGATAGTATAGATGTGGCTACTTGCCCAGCAGATTATTCCTAGATCTGTAGTGAGCTTGCGTGATTTCGTGTTGTCGACGGCAGCCAGATCATAAAAATGTTGATTTGTGGATATTGTTTGAGCTTGACGTTGATGTTGATTGGTTTACCCTGATATCATTTGTAACTGTCGTGAGCTTTAGTGATTTTGAGTTATCGACGGTAGCTAGATCTTGGTAATGTTGATTTGCGGATATTGTTGAGCTTGACTTTCATGTTGATTGGTTTACCTTGAATTTAATGTACGAAAGTTTCTCTTGAAATGCTTCAGAGACGCATTCTACGATAGAGGTGAAGATGTTTTTCTCTGAAGCTGCTCACATGAGGAGCTCAATACCCCCACCGAAAAAAATGTTTTGAGCAAACTGAAAGTGCAATCCGATAAACAAACCCACGGCCCATCTACAAAAAAAAACAAAAAAACGACAAAATACGAATTACATTCCAACGACTTTGGATTAAGGAGCCCCATCATCCAGGAAGTAAAAACGCAAAAAAGTGCTACCTTTATCGTAGAACGCGTCCAGAGTGTAATAGAAAATATAGCATTGGAAGTTTTGTCATATGTTTGTCTTCAAAGGAGTGCAGGAGTGACTTCTGGCGGGGTATGGGGTCGTGTGGAATTTTTGTGTGGCATGATTAGGTAAGGTATGTTTTATCTTAAATTTAGTGCGATATGTTTGTCTTGAAATTACCGTGCAATTCAAAACCTCAGGGTTGGAGTGGAAATTATACCGTATTGTATAAATTTGGATTGGTAAAGTATAGTGTGGTAGCAGTGACTATATGGTACGTATGAATCGTACGCTAGAATCAAGTTCGAAGCGTTGTAACTCAAACATCAATATTATCCCTAGAAACTCTCAAATCAAGTTGCGTTCGGTCGGCCAAAACCCTTAATAGGTAAAGAGCTTGGTCGATAGGGCCTTCATCGTCAACTTATCGCTTAAACTAGTCGTCGGAAGGGCGTGTCCGGCTTACTCTATAGTAGAACAGGCCCTCTCGGTTTCAGTCATTTCCGACCCCCACCATGTTCTTATACGAAGCACCATCACACTTAGCAACTGCAGTTCGCTTCAAAATAAAACATAACTAGGACACTTTTATAGCCTGGCGTGCCTAAATCTCCGTTACCCGTGTCTCGTTCGACGGCCAGAATCTCGCGAAATAACAACACACAACACAACTGCATAGTATGTCACTTTTCCAAAAACAAAACTTCCCACCAGCACATACAGCCAAATGGGAGGAACTTATAACCACCAGCGCAACATTCTAGAGGTACAGAGGCTGCATCATCCCGACAACTCCTAACATAGTCATGGCTTGAACTGGCCATTGTCGGAGCCGACTATTGTATGCAAAACATGTACCATGGTATCGAATTTGATATTTAGAGCGTTCAGACCTGATAATATTTTCGTCGCCCCTGGCGCAGAAACAACCGGAGTTCTCGTCGCGCTGGTTGGAGCACACGTTGTCCTCGATGATGTTAAAAGAAGAGCCTTCTTTTACTTCCACGCACTCGTTGCCGTACGTCGCGATGGTGTTGCCGCTAACCCAGTTGCCGTTGCTGCGGTCTTCTCCATAGTCCGCCCACTGTATCCCACGAAACAGAGAGGGCCCAAAAACAGCACATCAATTATCGGCGGTATGTACCAAGGAATTGGTAGGTTAGGTGGTGTCTGTATGCTATACACTCGAGCCGCTAATTCAGATTTTGAGCATTTTGATTCTAGGACATGCAGTACGTACGCGCTTCGTGCTACAACGAATAACTCGCGGAAAACAATATATCCTCACTTCAACCAGTGGCGGCATTGCTTGAGTACCGTTAGGAACTCAACTGTGAAATGTGACCCTCAGGGAATGCTGCTTCGAGTAATTGTCGTTTATCAAGACCCATCCGACAGGTGCGACTATATGGGGGTATCACGGTTCGGCCAAGAACTACCGTAAATCACTGCCGACGCTCCTCAACTGCATAACTACCTATTACGGGGGAACGTAGTTAACAGGACCTACGGTAGCCCCAAAAACCTATATATTTCCCTATTTTTACTGCCAATATTTGGTCCTATTAACTGCGTTCCCCCGTAATAGTGTCGCTGAAGGTTTAAATATCTAGATTTGAATCATCCCACGGAAGGGGTGCAGCAATACGTTCCTGAGCTCCTGACATGAGAAGCTCAACATCTCACCCGAAACACGACTGTTAAAAGTGTGTGCCTTGCAAGTGTTCTATACTCGTAGCTGCTCACAGCAGTAGTATGTAGTATAAGATTGTTCGCAAACCGTTTCATGCGAAACGGAACATACGATGAATATCTTTCAGGCTAGTCATATATTTGTTCTGGAAAGAAGTCTAGAAGGATATTCCTTGCGGGAATATTAAGCGGGATAATATAA
>JBBMKB010140831.1:0-33922 GCA_037833945.1 Alaria marginata
AAAGTACCCATGAGGCAGTTACATAGAATAGTATACTCTGAAAGTGGTCACACCCCAAAATAAATGAATGTACACGAATCTGTCATTCATACGCACGAAAGAACGCATAAGGCGCCGAAGTCCGCCTTACGAGGGGTTCTTAATAGGATACAGCTCACCCTTCATGCGACTCGCCGAACACCTGACGGCGCTTCGTGCTTGGTGCACGCAATTTCTGCCTGGTCGGTGAAAACCCGACGTTCTCCGTCCCGGCATAGTAGGGATGCAGGGATCTACGCTCATACGACTACGGCTATGCAAGAAATACGTTTACCACGTTGTAACGAACACCACGTTTTCCGCAGAGGCCTCTTCTGTGATAGTGCTGTACATTCCGAAACTTGCGGGCTCAGTATCTCATCCGTGAATTATCTGCTTGTTTCGTGCGTGCTGGATAAATTGGGCAGGTTCAATCGATCGAGACCGCCAGGTTCTGTGTGGATTCTACGATGCGACTGAAGGTCCGTCGTTGTGGTGTGTCGACGACGGCTGGAAATCAGATAGCCCGATGGGAGAGTGGTTTGGGGTCGAAACAAATTCTGAAGGCAGGGTTGTGAGCCTGATGCTACCCCGAAATTCCGTCGAAGGTACGTAGGCGCAGTGAAATAGTATGTACACATACTGCAGTACTGCTGTAACAGTACCGTTACAGTACCGTTAGGAGTGGGCCCATCTTCGCAGATCGCTAGAATGTTGTAAAAATGAATTTTTGGGTGGGCAGTGTCGCGTCGGTTGTCAAAACCGAAGTGCTCGCTGGACTGTGACGCGTTTTCCCTTCTAGCACAGCTATCATCGTATTAACCGTGTCGTGTCTGCACAGGAGAGAGCGCGTATCAAATGCGACCAAGTATACGTTGGAACCCTGCCGTTGAGGGTAGAATAAACGGGCGGTGGAGACAGAACATAGCCGGGTGTCTCCTCCATATATTATCTGGGCGGGCCCCAGTGTGAGCCCTATACTATTCTTAGCAGTGATGTGGATCTAATGGAGATGCCAGCAACCCCTAAATATTATACGTGTCGCAATTTTTATCCCGCAGGTCTGATACCGGAAACGTTGGGAAACCTCAATTTCCTGCAGATTCTGAACCTTCGCGGCAACGATCTCGAAGGTGAGTTGGTGGAGTCGGCATGCACCAATGCCATAAGCGTACTCTATACTGGCGTCCCCAGTGGCTTAGTTGGTAACCTCGTAAACCTTCTGAAGGCTATGTTGCGGGTTCGAATCTCTCCAGGAGTGAAACATTCGCAATTAGCGTGGAAAGCGATACTTTATTCGTGAATTAAAAAAATTCGACTTAAAATGTTGACGAGGGAAAGGGACGGCTGGACCCCGCTCGGGATAAAAGTTAAGGCGAGCACCGCAGGAGGAAAGGTGCAGAGAAATCCACTGTGTTTACCTTCCCTCTGTATGACCCCGGCTGGTGCGTCAAAACATCTGGCGCCCAGAATAAATAGGACGAGAACACACACACCCTCACTCCTGGTATAGCCCTACGGTACGTTCCGTACGACGAACCCATGTCGTCTTCGCGACAAAGCGAGCCAGCCACATCACTATGCCTACACTCCCGAACTCGGCAGGAGCCCGGGGCCGGCCGCCCCACGCACCCGGCTAGGTACATCCACCCGAGTGACCAATAATACCAAACCTTGCAACTTTTGCTACGCCAAATAATACCCCAGTCAGGTTTCAAGGACATAATTACGTGGGTGGACTGTATTAGCAATATGGAGCCGACAATATAACATCCGAATGGGCGGCGTTCGCCTTTACTACCCCCGCCGTAAACCGTTACAGCTTACGTAAGTGATTAAACTAGAGGACACTGTGCTTCTCCAGCACGCCTCCGTCTCGGCAGGGAGTGAACGCCACGGATTTCCTTCGTCTCGTTTCGGAAAGTTTATACGCGTAAACGGTCTATCATAGCGTGCGCTGACATTCTCCATCAAGGCTCGAGCAGAGAGGACGAGAAGACCCCTGCACTCACAACTTACTACGCAGGTTAAGCAAAGACGCATTCTACGATAGAGGTGCAGCATTTTTTTTCTGAAGCTCTTCACTTGAGGGGCTCTATGCCTCACCGAAAAACTGATTTTGAGCGAACCGAAAGTGCAATCCGACCAACAAACCCGTGGCCCATCTAAACATAAAACGCACATGGCAAAAATAGAATGGCATTCCGACGATTTTGCCCCGTCATCCAGAAAGTAAAAACGCCAAAACGTGCTACCTTTATCGTAGAACGCGACCAAACACCGGGGTGGACGGAGAGTAGGAGGGGCTACTTGTTCGCCCCCAGTGCTGGGTAAACTCAGGGTCGTGGAAAGGCAAGCTGGAAAAGCAAAAAACTTCTACCGAAGTAACTCCGCTATGTATGTCGCACTCGTCTCTCACCCTACCCCGGCGGATTGCTACCCATCAGGGAACAACGATTGGCCACCATATGGTTTGGTTCACGCTCCCAAACAATTGTTACGTTTATGTTTTTGAGTCCAAACAACTTCGAAACCTGCCCTGCGTGGAACAATGCCCCTTCCACCTGTCTGTTAATTGGTGGGGCTGCATGTTGTCCGCTTTACACACGACAGCCACACCCATGAGAATCACATATAATATATGAATGGCATGAATAGTTTTGAATTTGCATAGACGGAGACCATGTGTTGTCTGTTGGGAGCTTGCTCGCCTCACAAGGCTACTCAAGAATCCGTAGGTTAGTCCATACCAGCTTGAACGACTAGTGGATTCGGACTGACCGTCCGGTTGATCTATGAGTGCATAGTTGCGACTGGTGCCGATCTGATTTGTACGGCAGTGTGGGGGAGGGGGCTGGGTCACATCCTCCTGCCCCAGCAGGGATGTATCGGTGCTAAACAGCAGAAACCTCGGGTAGTACAGTTCCGACCAATGCAGGAATCGCATGCTAATCCAGATAACGGGCTCCTGATGTCGCCTCAGCCCTAAGGAGCTATGATGCCATCGACGTCACGTGTCATTCTTCTTTGATTCCGGAACAGGTGCCGTACCATCGGAACTTGGTCTTCTCGAGGGTCTAGTCGAGGTGGACTTGGCCGACAACGAGCTCGATGGTGAGTCCTACGCATGTTGGCTGCTGGCCAGCGCAATCTTGGTTGTCCCAAAAGCTTCCCGAGAGAATAATGTTTCCACCTCGTCTGCATGCGCACTCGCCTGCGTGAGCAGCTAAATGGCGTAAGCCGTGCTCGGCCTCGAGTAAGGTAGCCTGGATACTGTAAGGACGCGTGCTACTTAAAGGTATTAATATTATAGTAATACTAGCATTAGTATAGCATATTTTGGCCTATTTTGTCTGAATGACGAGGCTCCTTAACCTATTAATAATAGTACAATCGGCGGAATGCCATTCTTGTTTAGCAATATCTTTTTTTTGTATACCTAGGTCATGGATTTATTCACCGGGTTGCACTTTCAGTTTACATAAATTCGGTTTCTGGGTGAGGTATAGAGCTCCTCAAGCGAAGATCCTCATAATCAAAATGGTTCGCCTTTTCCGCAGCATGTGTCTATGCTTTGTGTATCAACGTGAGTGCTTGCTTCGCGTGAAATTTGGTTCTGCCAAGGTACACAACTATCTGCACGTACGGGTCGGCGTCGGTCGCGTCATTGAGTATCGTCGACTTGGGCATGAGGGCATAGACATACATACTATATATTAATATGGCCACTACGCAAGTCGCTGCGTTTTCACACACCGGAGGGCATTCACTCGCATGTGCTCGCATGTACTGTATCGTACTCGAAGCGGTACTTGCGCTGGTCATGCTCGCACCATAGACTATACAGCTCGTGCTTGAATTAATGTATCTTGAACCCGCCCATGCATTCACGCGAACGCAGTACTTCCGACGGACTTGGTGGTCAAGTGGGTGTTGGCAATGAAAGACAAGAAGTGCAAGGTATCCTTAGATGAGAATCCGTGGGTACGCCCGCCAGTGTCTACTATGTCACGGGGGCTCAAAAACGCTGAATGCTGGTGGAGAGATGTCAATCGCTTTGGCGAAGAACACTCAAACAAGCTCAAGATAGTGCTGGTAGGACTTGCTGAAGCTGGAAAGACAACCGTTGTGCGCCACTTCACGGGCCGTAGTCCCCCTGATGAGCGGACCATCGGCGTCGAGGTCACCGAGTGGAAACCACGTGACGACCTACCGCTGTCTGTGAGTCTGTGGGATTTTGCTGGGCAGTCAGACTACTACGCTTCCCACCAGATTTTCCTGACGAAAGGCGCCTTGTTCGTCTTAGTGGTGGACCTTTTCGAGCTCGCTACCTGCACGCGGGAGGGGGTTGATGACCCTCGTGGAGCCATCTTCCGGTGGCTGGACATCCTCCACGAGCGGGTACCTGGCGCAGACGTGGTTCTTGTGGGCACCCATACGGACAAGTTTTTTCCTCCGGGCATCCAAGACAACTACCTAGCCCTTTTCGGAGACAAGGAGTGGCCAACTGTTCCGAACGATCTTGTCATATCAGGTGTGTGGTACACTTTTGATTTCGTATCATATACAAAATCATCCTTCAAGAGTTTTTGAAACAATAGTAACGCTCGTACACCATGGCGAAGATCAGACTCGATTCGGGCCCTCGATCTTGTTCCCCACGGCTGGTGATTCGCCGTCGGATCTAGGAAGAGGCTATCGTACATAAACAGCTAAAAATACACTCGTAGTCTAATGGCGGGTGATGATACAATAGAGCGATCGCGAGAAAACATTATTTTGGAGGGGTCTTGATCAGGCAGCAAGGCCCCCATTGGCAGTATCTTGTCTGTTCACTGCACGTCACGTGACATGTCATGTGTAGCGTACTTCTGGTGTGTTCCTACTTCTTGGTGTAATCTTCATGATCGGAGGCTGGTATTATTAGGTTTGTAGCGAATGGCAGACGTCAACTTACCACGGGTGCGCGATACGCAACGTACCTCCGGTAAGCACAACGGTCGGCGATAATATGTCGGGTCGGGGGGGTCTCGTATTCTCTGTTCGTTAGCTCGTGACTATGGGTCGCGATACATGTTTCAGGCTTATAGCATTAATCTCCCAACAGGTAGGGCAGATGAAGAGCGATCCCGTCATGCGTCACAGTTGCCGCACACAACAACAAGAGTCAAAGAATAAACTACCTCAGAATGCCAATCACCCGAAACGATACGTGACCGTTAATGTTGAATGGCCAGTTATGAACATTCACCGCCCAGCATGCCTATCGTTTTGGCATTTTGATAGTCAATCGCCTCGCCCAGACCGTTGCCAAGCTGATCGTCCTTCGGTCTTTCCCCGCGGTGACACATCGATGTGAAAACTTAAGAGTTTGCCCTATATATGCCAACGACAATCCATTTAAAAACGTTACATGCGCAGATCAGGACAGTGTGGACTCCGCCAACTTCACCGGCTACCATTCGGCACTTGTTCTGGCCGTTAGGGGTGTTCCAAGGCGCATTCCTTCCATGGGATGTGAGTACCCTTCATTATGTCGGAGTGCATGCTACGGCAGGGAGTCAGTTATGCTATGTTCACTGTGCTTCTATAAGGATCCGTTCAGGAGGGACGGTTGATGATATTAGGGAGTTACAGTGGTTGGTTTGCTTTATGGTGGCGGGAATATTTAGCGGACAAACCCGCCTCTTTTCTCTCCCAGCCACCCAAGGCCGTCACTCGGCGAAGAGCAGTAATACAATATATATTTGGTGTGTGTATACATGTACCTGGGTCTTCTTCATCTTCACTGCTGCTGTGCAAGTGCCTGTCAACGCTTCAGGGTTATCTTACATGCTGCGAGTGCTTTTGAGGCTCCCCGCGTGAGGACCTTTGCACCCCACTCGAGCCTAACTTTGAAAAAACAACGTAAGTAAGCGAATTTAATTCAACGACTAATCCTTCCGTATGGAACGAACACAATTGTGAAACAGCAATGAGCTTCGACGATGTTGGGAGGTTCCTTAGTTGAGTTTTTTTTTTGTTTTTTAATCATTTCGGGCATTTTTGTTTCTCAACGACGGGGTTCCTTACCTCAGAATCGTCAAGATGCCATTCTTGTCTTGGAACGTGATTTTTTTTGTATACGTAGACCATGGGTTTGTTCATCGGGTCGCGCTTTTGGTTCGCTCAAAATCAGTTTGTGGGTGAGATACGGAGTGCTCCTCGAGCGAAGAGCCTAAACAATGGTTGGTGCACGTCTATGGTAGCATATGCTCATGCAGCCATGCAGTTAGTCAAAAATAGTTTGGGTAGCAAGTGCTACTTATAATGCAGCGCGCGTCCCAGAGCTCCCGCGCAATGACGCCAAGTATCGTACAGCACTGAGGCACAGAGGCTACGGGAGCAATGTTTTCGTTTTGGAAGTTAGTGGTATGGACTACCAGTTGAGATTATCGATGGGGAGACTTGAGTTCTACGTTGTGCATGTCTGATAGCGTCGGTCCTGCATGTGAGATGACTGGGCGTCCAGAACAATCCGTGGTTTGTGCATGTCAATAAAGTACCATCCGTCCGTTGATAAGGCCGTCCCCGTTGGTGTAACCTCGGTGTAACGATTGGCCCGCTCACTGTTGTGTCCTGCAAAATCATTTCGCCATGGCGGAAGATTCCCCGTACTTTGACTCAATAAGGTGGTTTCTGGGCAAAGCTACTGACGAGGAACGCCTGGGGATTGCTACCTTGGGAACCTTAACCAATGCGTCAGAACTCGAGGAATTTGAACGTCAGCTGGCGAACGCCGAGAAGCTCTTCAAGTCACGTGCGTGATATTCTGTGAGACGAGCACAACAGCAATGTCAGACAGGAAGAGGGCTGTCGGAAGATCAGCGTTGTCGGTTTTTCACAGTAATCCCACTTTAACGGTAATTTTTGCGTATCCTTCGCAAGTACCCGCTCCTTTTTTACTCTGTCTCACACTTCAAACAGCGCGAAAACGCCCTGCAGAAGGTTGGCTTGATTCCACTCCAAACACCGATTTACCCATCCATGTTGCCTTGAGCTTCATTCCAACGACCGTATGGTGTGTTTGCTCGCGGATAAACCTCAACTAGTAAAAGTACGGCTTGGGACGGGCTATTCCGCCGTGCATGAGCGTTGCCGGTGCACCCACGGAACAACTTGCTGTGCTGGTTGCGCCTCGTCGGGACAATTTACTCACGGACCTAACGTCGCCACACGTAGAACCGTGCCCTGATTCCCACTCCCCCATACGCAGTCGTGCACAAATACGTGCGCGAGAAGACGGAGGAGATCGAACTCTCCCGTTCGATCGAACGGGCAGAAAAAGAACGCCGCTCACGCATGGGAGGCAACAACGACTCGGCGTGGGCCGAAGCAACGGGCAAGCCAGGGGCAAAAACCACGTTACAGCGAGCTTCCCGTTCACAACCCGCCCCCCCCGCCCCTCTCAAAGTCCACGGAGATATTTTCCGGGTAAACCTGTTGCGACAGAGTGTCAAAGAGTTGAGCACGTGGATCATTGATGCGGCCGCTGACAAAGAGTCGTCGAACGGAAAAGGATGTTCGTTTCCAGCTGTGCGCGTTATCGTGCCCTCAGTGTGGGCGGACGCGACCGCCGCTCTCGAGGCACTGGGCAAACGAGAGGGGCGTCCGTACGTGATGTGGGGTGAGGCGGTCGAGGAGTTCCGGCGGTTCGTCAAAGAGAAGCACGGCAAGCTTCTAGAAGACGCGGCCGACGTCCTCCAGCGAGCAATGCAGCACCGAGAAGCGGAGGGGGCGGTTATCCTTTCGCTGCAGGAGGAATCTTCGCCTGCTCCGGACGACATGATTCACCTGGACCCTCGATGGCTCATCGAGCTCGTGAGGCGCGTGACAGACCACAACCTCGTGGACGAGAGCAAACAAGGCAAGATAAAGCAGGAGCTGCGTGCCTATTTCGCCACTCGGCCGCCGTCTCGCAAGGGGTACAGTGATCTTTGGGAAGCTCACAAGTGAGTTGGAACGGGCACTACAGTACGTGCTGGATAAAAAGGCGTAAACAGCCAGTTTTGTTGCAGGCGTGACCCTCATGTTTAGCAGCCCGTGCGAAATATTGCGTAGAAGGGGTACGGTAGCTGTGCGCCTGGTATTCCCACCAGGGACGAATGATCTAACCGTTCAGCGAGATAAAGTTGTGTGCGGTGAGAAGCGTGGGTGTTTTCACCGTCGATGTAATGGTGAGTAGGACGGGGTTTAGGTGCTTCCCACGATGTTTTGGGTGACGTACGGCAATCAGTTTATCTAACATCTCCCCATTGTTCTTGCCGGCGAGCTTATGCATGAGTTTTCTGGCGTGCCGTAAAGGTACCCCAACACTTGTAGTCGCACCTACCAGATACAGTAGTAGTTCCCTCCGACACTGACATCGCGTATTTCGTTTAGGAAGGCGTTCTTATTCCAGTGGATGCCATCGCATCATCAGCGATCTACTGCTTGCATATGGTAGTTGGGTCTAAATCACACTTCGACCGGGGGTGGATTTGGTCGGACGCCAAACCGTGCTCGTACATACGATAGAATAATCTCTCGGTTTCGGTGTCTAACTATCGACCCGTCCTTCGCAGGTCTTTCATAAACCAGGGTCAGCTGGACCGAGAATATCTTCGATTTTTGTGGCTGTACCGTACACTGGAAGACAAGGGCGTCTACTCGGGCGTGAAGCTAAACGACGAGTCCTTTGAGAGCATGCTGGCGACAATGATCAAGTGCCTCTTCATCTACCGTTCTCGTTTGGAGAGCGGGGACGACCGGGAACGGTTTGTGGTGCCGGCGAGGTTGCCGGAGTACGGCAACGAGAATATTTTGGAGGACAAGATATGGTTTGGGGAGGTTGTGGTGCAGACCACGGCAACGTTCCAGCGGAGTCACGCCCCTTGCGGAATCATCGGCCGGTTTCTCGCCTTCAGCGCCGACAAGATTATGTCTTCCGGCGAATGCTGGCAGCATGGGGCGCACATTCGGTGGGAAAAGGGGCACGAAGTTCTCGTCTGTGAGACTTTCTCCGTCGAGGAAGACGGCACTTTCCCCGGTATTTCCATTTGTGTCAAGGGCAGCACCCCGGAGGCCATGTGTGTTCGGAAGGACGTCAAGGACACCCTGCTGAGTCTACTCGAGAGCGATGTTCACTGGTATCCGGGACTCTGCTTTCCCGAGTTCAACGATAGCGAGCCGTTGATTTCCAACGAGTTTCAGCGTGTCATCCGCGCGTACCTGGACATAAAGTTCGTGAGCTTGGCCGAGACGTTGGAGAAGGTCGGCCGCGACTCGCGTCGGATGTTTCACGCTGCCTTCCCGTCGTCTCGAGACCACACCGAGTATCCAAGGCTGGTGTTACTTGTACCCGACGAGCCCGTGGAAGATTCGGCTGGGACCCAAGAGGAGCAGACTCCCACGAGGGGCGCGGTGTTGCTACGGGAGACCTGGGACCGGTGGATGCACCTGTGCAAGAGTGGGAGACGTTCGTTTCACCTCGTGTTTCTGTGCGAGCACGACCTTTCGGAGGTTCCTTGTGGGCCGGAGGGGAAGGGCTATCCAATACAGGATGTTGCCTCCTTGTTCAAGGTCTTGAAACCCCTGCTCCAGGTGATGAATAAACAAGCACTTTCAATAAACGAGAAATTTCATGTAGTGGCACCGTGCACCGCCTTTGTCCTGGAGCATAAAACAATGTACTGGTATGCTACACCTGTGGCAGAGTTAGAAAGCGATCCTTCAGCCCGTGTAACGGATCGTCGTCCTGATGACGATCTGCGCCAGTGCCGAGTAACCGGGCGTCATTGTGACCGTAGCAGCGCGGCAAATGAAAAGAAAGCCGCGGCACTGTTTTGAATCGCACACTGTGGTCGAAGTTGTCCTTCTTGCTGGGTGTGGAGCCTAACATATGCTTGGAAATCTAAAGTGGAGCACAGCGAGTGTGTAGCTTGTCAAAGGGTTGGAGTGGTACACGATGAATGGATATCTGTTCGTGGAATGTCGATATTCCGCCAGGTGTCCAATACTCGCGAAATGTGACCGAATAACACGTGTTACAAGATAAGTTGAAAAATTCTTCAATCATAACAAAGCGGCTGCCTTTGTTTTGCTCGGCACCTTACGGTGTACCGTACTGCGTATGCACACTTTCCCCACGTCAGGGGATGTTTTGGGGTTACGCAAGACTAAACCCTGCAAGGCTTGTTTTGCAACTTCGTCGTCGTGTTGTCTCAACAATGCTCATTGTAGTATGGACGACAACGGCATCGTAACCAACGCTTTACCTCCGGAATTGTTTCCAAATACAGCATCCGTGCAGGGTGCTTGCCGTAGTCAAGACCGCCAGGCTAACCACGAACCTTAAGTAGGCCCGAGCGTTCGTGTATGACCTACTAGGGAGCTACACCATCCCCCCCCCCCCACATTTTGGCATGCGCACCTCAACCTCAGCCCAGCCTTCACCCGTCGATCGTGTCATGAACCACACGGTTTTCATTTCCGCGAGTTAGCAACATGTTGAGACCCCTGTATTCGCAGTATCCCCCAAACCGAGTCGCTCCTGAGGGTTAACTCCTAATATTTGAACGACAACTAAATGTCGAATACCTGGCATCGCGTTTGAGTGTTCCCGTTTGCTAAGCGACAAAATAAATGTCGAATATCGTTTTTGAGTGGACCCGATCACCGCTCGTGCGTTGCGCAGGGAACTCTGTGGCTCGTGAGGGTGGCGGTTGGTAGCGTCGCGAACGTTGACCTTCCTCTTCATGACATGCTCGATGCTCTCGTCATGGCGACTGCCGCCGAAGTTCTGGACACCGTGGCAAGCGAGATGCCCATTGCCGACAGCGAGAAGTCTGTGTTTAACGCAGATGCCAAGCACACCGATAAGCAGAGTGAGGACTTCAAGGAGTTGCACGGATCGGCGCACAAGTCCTTGTGCGCGTTCATGCGAAAACAAGAACGCAAGGCGGACCGAGCGCGGTGCTGCACGTTCTTGCGCTGCTTCTCCGAGGAGACTCCCATGCCGACAGGCGTGGATTGGAGAGACCATATGGTCCAGGTTGAGAATGGAATTGGGGGGTGGGCTTGGGTCCTGAAGGATAACGAGCAGAAATATCGCCGTCAGAATGGAAGGCACTGACGATTGGTGTACGAGTGAAGTACTTTAGTGTTCCTCGTTTTGGCGCGGGTTGCGATGATGGATGTCGCGAGTAACCATTGGTTTGTTGTCGGGGTAGAGTCAGTATGTGAAAGAGCAGGCGTACTATTATGTGCCTTACCTAGATCAGTCTGTGTACTCTAACAGCGGCAGCACGAGCTGGCATTCCTCTTCAGCTTTGCGGCCATAAGTCGTCGGACCCCTCCTATCGACCCGGCGTCGTCATAGTTTTGACAGCCGAACAAAGTTACGCGTGCCAGGAGTATATTATTAATAGTATTAATAATGTTAGTACCACTGTTTGGCCAAGGTAATTTCTGAACGAGGAGGCTCCTTAACCTATTAGTACAACCGTCGGAATGTCGATTTGTTTTTGCAAGATGATAGATTCGTATACCTGGGCCACGGGGTTATTCATCGGATTGCACGTTCAGTCTACAGTATTCAAAATCGGGGTTTCGGGTGAGGTACAAACAGTATACAGTAATACTCCTTAAGCCAGGAGCTCCAGAAAAAAAACACCGTAGCATGTGTATGTACCCCCAACTCATCTACAGGGGCTAAGTCGTTAGCGCGCGAAGCTCAGTACCTCGCGCATAAACACTCTTTTGGACATTTTGTTAGCGCAGCAAAACAAACACTTCCTTGGCGGCCGGTGAATACCGCAAAATCGATGCAGTGCATACCACTCACCATGTGCGGGTGGCTCGGAGTCGCTGAAGAAAGAGGCTCCAAAAGTGTCCCTCCTACCATATCCTTTGTCGGCCACGTATGCAGCTTATGCCCGTATTCCGTAGTGTCCGAAGTCGACACGCTACTATATATCACCGAAGCATGTTCTTGTGTTAGTAAAGCTGTGAAGCACTCGAGCGCACGACGAGCGTTCGTCGTTGGTGGTTCGTATTTGTTTCCTTTGATGTGAACGGTATGTAGTGAATTGGATATCAAGCTGGAGTGAACGGAGTTCCTGCTATTTGTCCTTTTATTTCTGATTGGATCCTCGATTATGGGACATGGGGAAAAGAGGGAGATCGTTCACTCGGAACTCATACCGTGCGCGCGAGATTGCAGCAGGGGAGTACACACAGTCGGATCGGTCTTAAGATTATGGGGAAAGCCGGTTACTCTGCAGATTTCCCGTGGCTCGTGTATCCGATGGTAGGGGTTACGGGGGACCTTGCAATCATTTTACGCTGGGAGTCCACGTTGTGTCGAGTCGTTCCACCGTAGGGATGCAGCAAAACGTTTCTGAGGTCCTGACATGTCAATGATGAGGAGCTCAATATCTCACCCGAAACATGGCTTCAAAGGTTTTCGTTCGCGCAACCCGATCAAAATGTATATCCGCTAGTCCTAAACAAAATGCACTCGATAAATGATCACACCATCCGGTAGTTCTTCACTTCAGGAGCTCAACCGGTGAGGAACATTTGACCTCAAAAAGTGTAACCCCTACTGTGGGATGACTCTGTCGCTGCATCGTAGGTTGCAATTGTTCGACGGCGTGTCGAGGGTATGCCAGGGTATACAGTTCCTACACCTGTGGTTAAGATTCTCAGGAATAATTTGTTTTGCTCTCGTTGTTGTTCCACAAGACAGTCTGTGGACTTGGTGAGGGCTTCCTCCTGGGGCAGGAGGCGTCGTGTAATCCAACATCAATGCTTAACTATATTCCTATGCGACGGAGCACAAGAGTACTACAGGAAATGCGGGCTGGGGCACGGATGAGTATGCTGAGGACACAATAAGCGCAAGGGAGGAGTGTTGAGGGCACAATAGGCGCAAGGGAGGTTGAGGCACAATAGGCAAGGGGGGGGTGTTGAGAGCACAATAGGCAAGGGGGGTGTGTCTAGAGCATAACAGGGACATGGAGGGAGTGCAGAGGGCACAATAGGCCCGGGTGGGGGGGTAGTGATGACACGATAAGCACGAGGGGGAGGGTTGAGGACACCATAGACACAGAGGGGGTGTTGCGTACAGGCTCACCACGTGAAGGGAGTAAACAGTGGGCTCTCCGATCAATACCCAGATCAAACCAAGGATATATCACCGTGAGGGTGACGAAAGCGAGCTCTCCCAACTGTTCGGCAGAGAGATACAGGGACTGGGGGAGGTACTGTAGAACCTGATACAAGGGCTGCTAGCGTCATAGATGGCACGTTTGCTGTGGGGCGAACTGAAGCAGTGAGTTTACGATGCGGGGAGACGGGTTTCAGTCAACTTGTATTGTCACAATCAGTGGGTGGGCTGGCGTTGCCTGTGCCCCACGTGGGGGTCGAGGACGTCAAGCAAAGCATAAAAAAGTAGCGAAGGCGTACGGGGAGGTCAGAATCAGACACCGAGCGGGAAAACCGTCGACACCAGGGACGCTAACGATGATGGAAGGTGTGGAAGCCAAGGGAACAAGGTGGAGGGCGAAGTGACATAGATGAGGCGGCGCCATTGCATTTGAATCTGCGGATGCTGTGCTGCCCTTGCTGCTGCTGCTGCTGTTGCTGCAGCTGAGATCGTCGGCATTGCCCTCGAAAGACAATGAGGTAGTACATGAGGTGTGTACTGCCTTTGGAGCAGGGCTGTGCGCGGGGTGATAAAGACAGCGCACTGTTTCCTAAGAGTGTTTTTCTTCGATACGCCACACTCTTAACGGCACTCGAGCCGATTCGCGGTGAGGTCGGGATGCCACATACTAGGTCGCGCCTACCAGGGCAGCTGTGAAACGCTCGCACCGGCACTCGATCCAATCGATTCGCGGCGATTTCGATATACCAGTGCGGATAATACAGTACTGTAGGTTGTAGCAATTTATATCTATCCGATCCGCGTATGTTTGGAAACGTTGAGCAACAGCCCTCCTCGCCGTGTATATCTCGCCTTGTCGTTCCCTTCTACTCTGGGTACTGTAGTGCAGCAACGATCTCCCTGCTGTCGTCGAACACAACGGTAGGTAGTAAGAAGGACCCTCACTGTCGTCACACACAAAAAACATCATGGTCGCGCCGCGTGAGACGAGCGTGCCATACGACTCGCCATGCGATTGTATATGCTGTGTTCGTACTATAACACAACAGTACATATCCTGTGTTCATACGAGGGATGCTGCTTGGAGAGGACGAATTGTGCGACTCGTTGTAGGATGCACGGAGTACCGTCTGACGTAGGCCTCTCTTCGCGCGGTGAGGGTGTGCTTGTTGCCGCGACTAAGGGATGACCTCATCCTACCAGGTATGTCTTTTCACTGGTCAAGCTTTTACGCTTCTTGGATTCGTGATGTGCGCTGCCACCACGGAGGTATTTGTCACGCCGCGCACAGTAAAGTATCTACCATGTAAGGCCGTTTTGAAACGAGGACCAGAGTCCCTGGCACGTTTTGCCTATGCTACTAATAAGTGAACAGGTGAACATGGGGGTACCCTAACCCTAACCGTAACCCTAACACTGTAGCCTTGGTCGCGTCTCCGCTGTTTTCACAAGAGAGGGTACCCTTACTGTCATTGAACACAACACACAATAGTCGAGAGTGAGACGAGAGTGGAATCCGACTGACGATGTGGTTAAATCTTGTGTTCGGGCAACAGTACTCCTGTGCTCGTACGAGGTACCGGTATACTACTTGTAAAGGGCGTATACGAAGCACGACTCGTTATGGAATACAGGCATGAGATTGACCTACTCTGTAGGCGTCCGCCTACGCTGAGAGCGTGCATTTTGTTGTCACGGTCGTTGTTTGGCATAATACACACCAAGGCGAGGAAACCCGCCAGACCTTCCATGGTCCCAACTACGGTGCCAGGTATGCCGTAAGGCGACTGTTGTTTATAGGAGTTTTGTACACGCATCGACTGGATTTTAAACGGCGAAATCGATGGAGCATTGACGGTGGTATGTATGAACAGCCACAGGCAGGTGTAGTGGAGATGCGATTTGGCTTGAAGGCCATAGCATGCCAGGCGCTGAGAGTAGGACCGATGGGACGTCATAGTGTGGTGGATGGGGGGTTGGGGGTGAGCTGTATGGGTGCAGCCGCAGTGGGGGTGGGAAAGCGAAAGAATAAATCAAGAAGGTTGGCACAGGAAAGTAACCGCTCGAAGGGTGCTAAGATATTGTATAGGAACTTGCTTCCAAACATGCTTCAACCTCGTATATCAGGCAGCAACATTTATATTCCCGAGGGGAAGCACTGGAGGGATGTCTCCTACGAATATGAATAGGCAAAACGATATGTATCTCATGTTTCTCCTTCCACGACGTTTACGTGCTTAAATTCCATTTAGATACCCGCTGACCCTGCAAAGTACTACAGTACTTCGTACACACTTAAGGAAACCGACAAATTACGCCCCTCTTGGCTCTCGTGTCTCGTCTCCCATCAAGTACTACCACAAAGTCACCAGCGCAGGACCCACTACACATTATACGGGCGAACACTCTTCCCAGGCCCCAGCGAAGCTTCCACCCACGTCTTAATCTTCGGGTCATGCAAAATACCGTCCAACAAGACCAATTCTCCGTCAAGATTGCAGGCTCCCGCAGCAGCGGTGGTGGACGCAGTCCAGCTATCCGCCCCTCTCCCCTGACGCCTCGTGCCTGGCCGGCGAATGGTGGATCTTCCGCGCAACGTATTTAATGCGCAGACCCCCTTTACCCGTTCGCTTCTGGAGTCCGTTGACGCGTCCGTAAACGAAGCCGCGCCGATCGTGCCCGGGTTGCTGGCACTCGAGGCAGAGCCCCGGAGAGAATTCGCTTGATTCTCCTTGCCCGCGAAAAGCCGGGTGCTGGTATGACTTCTGCACGCCGCATTAGGCGGGTCGGTTTCTGTCGAGGCTTGTTCCCTTTCCAGGTAGCTTCCATCGGCTGAGGTATCCTCATTTTTATCCTCGTGCGTCGTCTTCAAGACGGCCGTCGCGCTAGTTGCGTGCGCCCGTGCGAAGAACGAGGATGCGGGCTTTCCGTGGAGTCTCGTTTTAGCCTGAACTACAGCGGCGCGGAGGACGATACCAGAAGTGTTCGCATCACTTTTTCCGTGATCAGGGAGTCGCGGTTTGCCTACACCTTGACGACCATCAGCGTCTTTTGTGCTCTTGGTTCTACCTGTCGAAGCGCTATTTTTCGAAGAAGCCGACGTCAGCGGGAAGAGGAAACGCTTGGTGAGAAAATATGGGTAAGGACGGCCATATGTCATGCCAATGATACCGTGACGGCGGTTCACGGTCCGTCACGAGATGTTTCAGCCGACGTGAGATATGATGTTTATCTTCTATATACAGCAACGCCTCCACATATTTGTGGAAACCTCGTAAAATATTTCGACTGCCAAGGGAAAAAAAATATCTTTCGTTTCATCTCCCCCGTCAAACTGTCCACACTGCCAACGCATGCCTCGCAAAATTCGAGAAAAATCCTCAAAACGGTCAAGTTTTCAAG
The DNA here is from genome assembly GCA_037833945.1 of Alaria marginata. NCBI lineage: Eukaryota > Phaeophyceae > Laminariales > Alariaceae > Alaria > Alaria marginata. The sequence continues at coordinate 16,610 of JBBMKB010140831.1, forward strand.
AAAAGGTTAAGGTTGAAATGAAACCGGGACGTTAGGTTTTCATCCCCGTGTTTAGCAGTCACATGATGCCAGTCACGAGGTTCTCCCATGTGCTGGCAGTCACGAGCGTAAACTGCCGACGACGCAAGTAACCCATGTTTGTTAGCAAGGGGTCAGTCTGATCTACAAAAACTGCAGGTGTCTGTGTGATCTACTAAAGTTGCAGGTGTCGATATGTGCCCGTAAGAACGAGTGCCGACGGGAGGTGTTGCTGCTTTGTAAGTATTCGACTCATGTATGTCCTTTTCTTATACGGATCAACGAAAGGTTACACGGGACGTGAACGCTCGTCTGGGTACTTCGCATGTTTTCACCGACCAAAACTGGAGTGCGGAAGACAGAACTGAAGAATTCACTGGCAGCTATCAACAAAACCAAGCAAGCGGTACTATACAGCAGGCCTTAGAGCCTTGCCGCTACTAATAATCGGCTCAAGTGCCGGTGCGAGCTTACCATATCGACAAAACAAACAACTCTCAAGAAATAGTGCGCGGTGTCTATCGCGCCGGGCACAGAGTCTACATCAACATAATAACCAAGCAGACGGTAGCTAAAAAGCAGACATACTCGTCCGGCGCAGCTTGTCGAATGCGGATGCACTATCCGCACATACGAGGGGAAAGTACTGAGATCAGACGAACCGGTTGAAGGGACACCAGATTCAATACGATGGAGTACCCGATTTAATAGACCCTCGGAACAGACCAGTGCAACCAGTCGTATCTATATGTGCCACTCTTAGCTCAGCTTGGGTATCATACAGCGTTTACTACAGGCATCACAGGGCGTGAAAAGCCGAATGTATCGGTCTTAAGTCTGTTTGTCAGATTTTGGGCGCTCTTAAACCGGGTACTCCATATCAATCATCAATCATCAATCAGCTGGACGCATGGTCGATGGGTTCAAGATGTGACGCTCTGGTCATTGTGACCCGTCGGAATGGCAACCATACAGCACGGGACAACTAACATGAAACAGAAACAACCGACCCACGCTGGGTTTCTGATTTAGGAGAGGGTGCGTTCCTCACTACACTGTACCAACAATGGCTCCCAGATTTAACGTTTCCCCTTCAACCTCTGCGTGCCTTCTATGCTACCCTGCTTCTTATCAAGCGCGCCTCACATATAGGGAAGCGTTCGAATATCTTCGAACAACCTTGCGCGTTTTCGCTCGATGTTCATTTGAATTCGAAGCTCCCGTCGCAGCCCTTCACGTCCCGTCTTGCGAGGCCCCAACCGCGTCGCTGACGGTGCGTCCCCAACCGACGAACCATCGTTAATTCCATTTCTTCCTCGGGACTCGGTTACATCGCCCAACCTCTGCTTGTTCTCGCGGTCTTCCCCGCGCCATCTGGGACTTGAAATTGCGGAGCATATGCTACTCGGCCCCGACGAGAAGGAGGCGTCTTCCGTAGGCGGGAGCATTGTTTTTGCGAGGCGTCGTTTCACCCCCAACTCTGTCTGGATTAGCTGTTGTGCCCAGCCGCCATGCATGCAGGGTGTGGGTACGGATCATAACGTCAACATCATTATGAAAACTCAGGTTTTAGACGAGAGATCTAGAGCGAGGATCAGATAATACTGGCAAGGTCGTACATGTTGTGAGTTTTGACGAGCGGCTTTGCTGCGGGGTTAAACGAGGGGCACAGGAGTGAGGGCCATAAAGCATTAACGAGGTACAAGGGTTTTGTGTTCTGGCTATTATTACGGGGGACCATAGTAAATAGTACCAAATATTGTTCGTAAAAATATTTAAATATATAGGTTTTTGTGCGTACCGTAGGTCCTATTTACTATGGTTCCCCGTAATAGTTTACCGAAAAGAGGATGGACGCGCGTACACGCTTGGTGCCGGGGTGCAGTGCGCCCAGCTGTGGTGGAAATAATGGCGAGGTAGACTAAGTTTTGACTTATGACGAGTGGCTTACTGTGAAGAGAGTGGACGAGTGGACACGCTTAGAGGTGTACCGTGACACCGCAAGGACGATGCAGTACGATCAGCTTTGGTGGACGGATTTCATTCACACCCTCACCCTCTTGCCCGCCAAGTCAACTTACGCAAGGGCGATGCGGTGGGAGTATATTTAGAGGACGGACTTTGCACTCGGTTCCTCTTACCTGAGTCAACTGTGCGACAACCTTGGCTCTTGCCTTCTGGTTGGCGCTACACGGTGATATCATTTTACGCAAGTCAGCTCAACAACAAGTTCGGTTTGGTCGTCTGGTTTAGACTACAGAACAGTGCTACAGTGCTACCGTCTTACCCAAACCCATCAACTTTACAGCAACCTTGGCTCTTACTTTCTGGGTGTGGCGCAGATGGGGCTGCTCATGAAGTTACAACGTTGCACTTGCATTATTTCTCAAAGTCAATCTTGAAGTTTTTAAAGAGTTTTTTAGGGAGGTACCAATCTCTCACCCAAAACAATTAACCTTACGGTATAACAAAATTTTGGACTCTTGCCTTCTGATTTTGACGCAGCACGGTGTCACGAGCGAGTAGGACAGCCTCCTTCGCCGCTTGTCTTCGACGGGCGATATCCGCGGCCCTTTCTTCAACGTCATCATCCTCACCACCGCGTGATCTACACGACTCCGACACAACTGCAGATCGCCTTTCTCTCCGCCTCGCTGCCGCCGTTCCGTCCAAGCCGCATCGACTCCTAACCTCCCTCGACCCCGCCGCCCTCAGAAGGTTATAAAGGTTTGTCCGAAGCATCCGAGTTCGTTGGTTGTTCCAGACAGTGAAGGGGTCGACCCCAGGTCGTGTTGCTTCCGAAGGGTCACAAACAGCGATGTTTCTAATTGCTCTTTCCATCCCACTGATCCGGCCGTCGCCAAGAGAGATCCACCCGTACAGAGGTATGACACACACTCGACGGGAAGCTTGGCGCTGCGGAAGTTTCGGTGTCTCCTCCTCGAACGGCGCTAGCGTGATGTGTGTGCCTGACGTGACTCTCTCCATTTTTTCCTGACGTGTCGGGGCGGGCGAGCGGGAGGCGCACTCAGTTGTTGTTTGCTCGAGAAATTTGACCATAAACCACGCATCCCTTTCGAGACGGAGCACCGTTGCTGGTCCTACTAGAGAAACAGACCTCCAGCATAGCATTTGGGCGCTCATTGCGTTTCTCGCATAGGTGGAATATTGGATTTAAAATGTTAGCTTATCTTATCGGGTGAGAGGGGGATACCTCACCACTATTTCGATAAAATGGTTGACATTCCCATCGAATCACTGTGTGTCTAACCCTAACCCTAACTTTATCCCTAGCCTTAACCTAATAAAACCCAATCAACCAATGCAGGGACGATCCCCTTCATCTCGTACACAATGTGCCTGACCAATTTTCTCGAACAAAGTGGTATGCTCTACTGGGTGAGTGTACTGAGGACGCATTGGTTGGTGCGGACAACATCTCGGGTTCGGATTCGTGGAGACCTAGGGTCAGCGGACTACTTGACAGTTCCAATTCCGTTCGTGCTATCGTCACAAGGCGGACTATTAACGTCCAAGATCACACTGAAAGGAGGTGTATGCGCCCTGAGAAACCTCTTTTGTGTCGTGTACCTTGACGTACCGTATCGCTAAATGAACGCACACCAGGGTCACTTCAGGGTGTGAGGGGGGTATGTATGTATATACAGCTAATATCGGTGTCACTAGTTTACGATCGAGTCTGAAACGGTTGTGCTTCACGCTAGAGAGACCGCAGTGGCATCGCTCACCAGGATCTCCACGGCGTTTTTAAATGCGGCCGCTTCCGTCTCATGGCACCCCTCCACCTGGCAGATGTATTAATAGGCAGAGTGGGTGTCAATGTTTACCCAATGTATGCATGCTCACTCTTTTATCAATAGCAAAACGAAAAGCAGAAATTGTATAACTACCTTGTCAAAAGCGGAAACTATTATTGATAGAGTAGTCTACCGTAAATTATGCAGGGCCCTCCAATCCTGCACGCGCAAATAACTTCCACCCATCTACCGTTACGATACACCCACTGCACTACTGTAGGTCTACCTGCACCAGGGGTGTATCGAGTATCCGGTACATTGTCAGATTATGTCGCGCTAGCAAAATGGCCTGACAAAACCTGCGGCGCGCTAGGCGGCGAACGCCTGCCATGGTTGCGACAAGCCACAGGACAGGCTAAGATCAAAGCTAAGAGCAGAGCTATTTAACATCCGATGACGAGACGGCGACGAACGCCTCCTAAGCACAACAGCAGTACTACCATACCAGCGGATGCAGCTAACGCGTGAGCGTGACTGCAGCTGATGATGTGTCAACACGACGAGTGTGTGTATTTTCATGGTTTTAGGTGGCACTCAAACAGCAACCGTGTCAATAAAAAAAATGTACGGAGTCCTGATTTGATCGAAAGAAACTGCTTTATAGCTCTGAAGCTTTAACTGATACAAAACAAGTGGAATGAGCTGTATAGGATATATGTCTAAGGCTCAAACGTGCCTGTAGTCGACAATGCTACTGCCGCGCCGGGTTCTTTTTGCCCTTGTAGCGCTCAAAGTTCGGAAAATATCCAGTGCACACAATAGCTGAGTATGACGATGACGACACGATGGCCGGCCGCGCTGTCCGGGGGGGTCGTACAGCCAGCAACCGGAGCCCATCAACACGTCAAACGTGCTGCCAAACATGTTTGACCAAATCTCTCACCTTTTCCACCAGGCCCATTCGGCTGACGGCCCATGAGAGGACGGTCTCCTGTTCTGCATCCTCCTCTTCGGAACCACCATCGACTCCGTCGCCCGTATCCTCATGCGACAATCCATCTTCGTGTTCGCCGCCGCGGGGTGATCGGTCCCTCCTGCCGCCTTCCGAACTTTCCGTGTCACTCTTGTCAAGCAAGTGGTCAATTAACAATGCATCCGCTAGCGCTGCTGCATCAGCTGCAGCACCGCTTCCGGTAGCCTCACCGCCCCCCCGACTGCTGGCGTCCCCGTCTGAATCGTGATCAACCTCACCGTGTTCACGATCATCCTGGTTCGTTGCTGAATCCCGGATGTGACCGTCTGACCCTCCCGGGACCTCCGAACCCCCAGCCAGTACTTCTACCTCCGGCGTATCTTCGTTGCTGACGCTAGCATCACACGCGATGTCGAGCTCAGCACTCAAGTCAGGGCCGGCTTCAGGCACTCCAAAGGTTGGTTCAGCCAATAGTGTTACCGGTGATGGTTCAACCCCTCCCGGAGAATCTGGCCTCCCAGATCCGGAATTAGCATCTTCATCTTCCACCGGCGGAACGGGGACATGTTGGGAAGACGAATCGTGTCCAGATTCGGTCCCGATTTCGCTGTCGTTGACTAACTCTGCTACCGTCGTCGTTGGTGGTGCGGCTGCTATTTGTCCATCGCTGGGCACCTCTTGTCCGTTTGGGTGAAGTCGTTCTTGATCTCGTTTGCTTTCTCGCCGCTTCTGCTCTTGTTCCCAGTCTTGGGTAACTTTGTTCGCTGAAGGCACGAAAGCAACGGCGAAGTGCTGCCCCTGGTTTTCGACCCCAAGACATTTGCAAAAAAACAAAGTGCAGGCCAAGCGTACCGTCGGTACTCATGATGGGACGAGATCCTCATGATGGAACGAGAATGCACCGGTCGGTGCCTCTTTTGGATCACCTCGGTCTGTGAAACATCTCTGATCGCTGACTAATTCCGCCCGATACATCATTTTATATGGTCTCTCTCGAATGTCGAAATGAATCCTTGTTTTTAACGAAGTACTTTTAATAGTACCAGTTCTGGGCCCATCGATGTACCGCGTATCAGGGTGAAAATACTTGAAAAACGTCTATGCCAACAGCAGGATTTCAATATACGAGACGAAGGTATGTGCCACGAAGCCACGATCCAAAGTGTTTATTATACTGTTGATACTCCCACGATGGAGAACACGTTCCCAAATAAATCCAATGCGGAGCGCGGGATCGGAATTTACCGTGGTTGAGGCATGCTATTATAGGTAGATTAGAATACAATACAGCCATTTGTGTAGGGCGGGTATTACTTTTTTAGTTTTATAAGGTTCCTCGCTTGAAGGGCTCTATACCTCGCCCAAACGACGACTTTTGATCACAAAAGCACAAAAGCACAAAAGGTCAAGTGCAACCCGACGAAAAAGCCCCATGGCCTAAGTATTCAACGAGAAATATTGAGTAATGCCTCAGAGAACGGGTATTAATAGGTTATGAGCCCTGTGAGGCAGAAGCAAGTTGTACATGTGCTACGGTGCTACGGTAGGGGGGATGTTAATGGTTTTCTGAGGTATGATATCATAAAGTGCCACTTGAGGAGCTCCATACCTCACCCGAAGGCCTGATTTTGAGTAAACTGAAAGGGCAACCCGGTGACCACACTCATGACCTAGGAGTAAAACAATGTGAATGTTGGAAAAACAAGAGTGGCGTTCAGACAATTTTGGGCTAAGAAACCTCGTGGTTCATAAACAAAATAGCGAAAAAGTGCTATTATACTATTAATAGTATACCTCTATCGTAGCACGCTCCCCAAAAAAACAAAAAATCCCGAAATGTATGCTGCACCAGCGGGTTTCCACACCTTGGCTTTGAAGACGGCGGGGAAATCGACATCGTATCCCCTTCCAATCCCTTCGCGTTCGTCAATGGGGTCGACGATGCTTTCGGTGCCCATATCGAAGCTAAGCCAATGAGTCGGGATACCTTTCCGTAGTAGAAATAGGTGGTCCGACAAGCATGCCGACGCAAGACAGACGCTTCTCTGGTAGGGTAGCCATTTCGGCTGCGGGTATCCACGAAGCGAGCAGGACGACGCACAAAAAAGGGGGCGGGTCAGAAAAGCCGTACCAGATAGGGTTCGAAGGCAGGCATAACAGCGTTTGCCATTTGTCGTAGCTTGGTTTACGGTACTTGTTCACTCATTAAGTTCGTGTTTCCTCATTTTTACATATGCGAAGTTTACGGAACGCGCATATTTGCGATGCATGTGAACGTGGTGGGGGTAAGGGGCGTAGGGGGGTAGGAACTGGCTGGGGCACTGCTTTCTTTTTAAGTGATATCATGTTGACTCGTCCCCAGGGGCGCTCTTGAGGTGGAGAGGGAAGCCGGAGAACCCAAGCGAGGAGCAGTAGAAACCTCGTACATTCAATATTGTACGCAACTGCTGGATCTACGCCAAGTGTCTAAGCCAAGTCTACCGATTCCGTTACAAGTAACGCCTACCAATGATACACCAGACCTGTGTGTACCCACCCCTTTTCGACACACAACAAGCTTATCTCGACATGAATGTGTAGCCTTGTACGTACAGCACTTCCGTGACATTACACGTAAAGCAGTATGTACCGCGGCACTTTCGTATCACGATCGCAAAATGGGTTCCGCCGCAGTGTGTTTGAGGACATCATCATGCAAGCCAACCTTTTCTGGGAGAACGCAGCGGTAGAGGTTTAGTACCCGCGCCTTGGCTTCCGCGTCAGTCTGGAAAGAACCTAACATGCGGAGGCAGAGACCCGCCGACGGCTCCGAAGCATCTAGACGTTTCCTGCAAAGCGTGATCGATGGCAGGCGTTGCAGGTGCAGAACACAACGTGCCGTATGTATGGGGCTCCACAACTGAGCAGCTGCTCAGCACATTGTTTAGCGAGGGTTTTTTTCCCGTTCGGTTTTCACAACAACTGCATTCGATGCTCGAGCGGAAGGGTACGAGAACCATAGCAAACGGGGGGGGGGGGGGTACACTCAGTCTGTCACCCTTGTGCGACTGCAAAGGGTATCCCGCACTAATTCCAAGTAGTCCCAACCCAAAAGGGGCTAAGTGAAGCAGCCTCACGGCTACAACAGGGGGGGGTGTTATGCTTTTGTTTTTGTGAGGCTCATCCAAAACCCAACTTGGAGAAATATTGTGAGCTTCATTCGCCCGATGAGCCGACCCCATCCCATGTCCTACAGCATTAGGTACACAACGACTAATATTAGTATTGAAAAACAAGAATGGAGTTCCGGCGATTTGGGGTTTAGGAGCTCCGTCGTCTAGAAAAAAGCGTTCGCCCAAAAGTGGCTGCCTCTATCGTAGCACATGTCGGTGTAGAAGCAAGACGTAAGTCTCATGCCAAAATCCCTTGAATTGGCTTTTGCAGAGCCTGGCCCCGGTTTGAACGCCAATCGGAAATCGATCATATTCCGCCCTGACTCACAGCTTCGTCGCAGTTCGGCAAGTATTTTCAACAAGACCATGTTGGCATACACACCTCGTACTGAGCTGTACCAAGGCGTAAATGCCCTGCTCGCTCCGCTTGTGCGTCGTTGTAAGCGCTTCCGTCTCGCCCCTCTTCACGCAAGGCCTGCCTCCTTGGCTCACCCCTATGGCGACACCACATTCTTCTTTTTTAGGCAAGACTACTGTCCCTTCCTTGACAACTGGACCTCCCAACTCATGCCCTGCGGTGGGGACGACCGTGTGTACGCCACCAAGCCCCCCATCCCCGAGCCCCGCCGTTCCACCCTCGTCTCGCCCTCCGCGGCCTGGTGCGCCACCCACGCATACAGCAGAGTCTTGAAGTTCGTCCCTTTTACCCACGGGTAGGACACAACCTTTAACTTTGTCCCAATCCGCAACAGTGCCGGGTGTGCTTTCTTCTCTGTGAAGTGCTGACGTAGCGGGAACGTGCGTTAGCTCCTTATCAGCGAGTGCTTTACTTGCGGTGGGTGCTGACGCGCTGGAAAGCATGGCGGCGCGAGGTGGCAGGGATGGGGCCCACGCTGGAGTCTGGTGGAAGCGGTTGAGCCTGAAAGGGTACAAATGCGGGCATGCTTTTTGTTAGAAAGGTACAAACGTAGATGTGTGCTTTGTTACAAAGGTACAACTATACCTGGTAGGTTTTTGTTTAGCCTGAAAAAGGTACAAATATATATATGGATTTTTGTTCTTTAGAAAGGTACAAACGTGGTTTTGCGGCGGGTGTTAAGGCTCTGAGGGAAGTGGTTGAGCCTGTAAAGGGTACAAGTAAATATGGATGTGGTTTTGGTTACAAAGGCACAAATATTGTTTGAAAGGTACACATATGGATGAGTTGATTTAGTCAAAAAGGTGCAAATATTTTATTGTTAGAAAGGTACACGTATATGGGGTGTGTTGTTTTTGATCGTGAGAGCTGTGCGAAAGGGTTGGGGCAACGCCAAACCACAACATTATCACCGCGATCATGCTTCTCTCACCTTGGCGTCGACAAGCAAACCCGACACCTCTCTACCGGGCAGGTACATCCGCAAAGCTTCCGGCGTACCCGCCCGGTTGGTTCACCGAAATCCCAGACAGCCACGCGCGCAGCTGGAGATTTCTGCCGGCTCCCTCCCCTGCACACCCTGTTGGAGTTCGTCAAATCCACCCGCCAACGCCAGTTTGTGCGGGAGTTCGGGCGGGACTCATATTGCCAGGGGTTTCGATAGGATGTCGCCTCTGGTTTTCCGGGGGCTGTATGCAGACGCCTTCTTTCACGCGGAGAGGGGGCCCAAGCCGCACTTTCTGGTCGGTCGCCAAAAATCCTGCCAACGGGTAACGGGTGGAGATAGACAGGGTGCATTTATTGATGCACCGCTTGTCGGCCACCCCACCGCATGTTGTATCACGTAGCAACAGCGAGAAGTACATCGTCAGTGCACACGTGCTGCGTCGCCCTGTCTATGTAAACTACTGCTTCAATCAGTCTAACTTCGGTGAAAGACACATGCTATTAATACTAGTAATACGGTAGCGGGGATGTTACTTTTGTTTTCCTGAGACTTCTCCTCACTTGAGTTTCTCTATACTATAAGTAAGTCATTAGTACTATTAGTACGTCAATAGCACTGTTAGTAGGTCATATTGTTATTAGTAAGTCATTAGCAAGTCACCCAAAGACACTTTTTTTGAGTAAACTGAAAGTGTAACTCGATGACCAAACCCATGGCTTAGGTTTAAAACATGTCCATATCGCAAAGCAAGAATGACATTCCGACCATAGCGGGTTAAGGAGCCCCGCCCCGTCATTGAGAAAATGTGTTTGCCAAAACAAAGTACAGTACCTCCATCGTAGCAGGTGCACCAATACCAATACCTATTTAATAGTCTAACGTACCACGCGCCAAGAGCTCTTCGCAGAGTCAAGCGCTTCTTGGCATTACCATCCTATTAATAACATTTTCAGCAATGTCCAAGACCTGGACGCAACCGCATGTTTTTTGCTTCTTCGACGACTACTGCGCTCCTATCGTATCGGTGTCATCGCGCCGCCAACCACTCCGATACCCCTATCTATCCCCCTGGGAGGTGCTCGGCCTAATATCATTTATCGCATCGTTATCGTCCATCGAATTATCGAAAATGTCATCGAAAGACCGGGGGGGGTTTTCGGTTCGATAATGTTTTTTTTTATCGAGCGGTAGTTCTTATCTAGGGGGGGTGGTGGTGAAAATTACTGAATTCGTAGAATACCAATTTAGGATATTAATTGATTTCCAACTTCGAGGGAGACGGTGCATGAAGCGGTTACGAGATATGAGCCCATCCCCGTATGTACATACCTTTCCAAGTTTCCAGCAGATTTTGCTCTTCGCCTCGTCGCCTTGGATGGACCACCGCTCTGCCCCAGCAGACCCGCCATGTGGAACCCCTCGAGACAAGCGGCACTACCCCCGGCCCCTCCTTCTCCCCAGCTTTCATCGGCTCCGGCCAGCGAAGCCGTCACGATATCCTCTTCATCCGTCTTGGCCTTGTGGATGAGAGAAATATAGCTCCTGTTTATACAAGGGGTATGCGAGAAAAGTACTAAACAGGAGCCACTTTCCTAAAACGATCCGACTCAAAAAGAAACCAGTGGTGGTGGTGGGGGAGGGGGGTGTGATTTATTTGCGAATTCAGAAAAGTTTTTGTTGTTCGTGTGTTTGAACTCGATTTTTAGTATACCTCCCCCTCCCTGGCTGGACCTCAAACAAATGTGACATGTCGCCAATTTTTCTTATTTTCGTGCACGTGTACCGATCATCGAATTCGGGGGATATGTACGTTTGGAAAGTGTTCAGCGTAAACATCCATCTGTGTACGCTGTCCACAGAACTACCGTTATGCTGTGTTGCATGCTCCTCTGAGGAACGGTGGGGGTGTACGGTAGCAATGGAGCTCAATCATGACACAGGGTCGTGTTTACGATATTGGGTCGCTGCTTTTGCGTTTTTCCCAAGAAACTGTCGAAGCACGTCCAAACGCGCCTATACAACATGGAAAAAGGTATTTCTGGAGAAACTCCATCCATCTACAGAGCGGTGCGCAACTGTTACAGCTACTGGTACATACAAAAAACAACACTTCTCCGACAAACTCGCGAGCACTGCTTCACGCATCGTCCAAAACGGAACTCCACCGGAATAAAACTCAATGTTTTGAAACCTCAATAACGCACTACTACCGGTATTTGTGAAAGTTTTTTGTCTTCACCTTAATCCTTGTAACGCCTCTTCCGATAGGGACTCCAGGAGACCGACGACCGAAATCTGTAGCACCTGCGCCGGAGTTGAAACCGTTATGGTGTCAAGCCATTCCTGCGAGGGAGGGACAGTTTTCCCGAGAAAACGAAAAGCATCGAACGCTGCATTTTTGTGAGCATCGATGCAAAAGATTCAACGAACGATCAAATGAAGCTTGTCACTGCGGACTAAAAATCATCGAGAGTCCCAACGCCACGCGCTTTTCCACGCCACACTCCAGGCGGAGAGAGAGACACAAGCAGTTTCACTTTCTTCTCAGAGCGTTCCTCGCGCAATTTTTTCCCTGCTTTTCGACCAACGCAGCGGCCAAGCAAGCTACCTTCGACAGTAGCACAGTAGCGCACCTTTTATTTTCAAAGAATACGGCAGCCCTTCGGACACATGTAACTAATAGCACTAACACTCCGGTAGAGGTGCAACAACGAACCATTGTATGCTGTTACTATTTTCAAAGAATACGGCAGCACTTCGGACACATGTAACTAATAGCACTAACACTACGGTAGAGGTGCATCAACCAACCATTGTCTAACAGTACGGTAGAGGTGCATCAGCCATTGTATTGTATTGTATTGTATTGTATGCTTTTTCTGGAGCTCCTCACCTGACGAGCTCTCTACTAATAGTAAGTCACCCAAAAAAACTGTCTTTTTAGCAAACTAAGAGTGCGATCCGATGAACAAATCCGTATATAGCCCAGTTATACAAAACAACTATTTCGCAGAACAAGAATGACGTTCATTCCGATAAACGATTTTGGGTTAAGGAGCCTCGTCACTCAGAAACGAAAACGCCAAAAAGTGCTATACTAATAGTAGTATTAATAGTAGCATGTATTAATAGTATTAATACCTCTATTGCAGCACGCGTCGTCGGATTAACGGGCAGTCAATCCTACGATAGCGAGGGTAGCCCTAATCGTTCCTCTCCCAGGTTTAAGCAAATCGCGGGAGTGGTTCCGTGCCATGCCTTGTTAGGACGCATGTTGCACGAAGCTACGGTGGGGGGGGTGTGGGGGAGGTGTCCCTAATCATTGTGAGGCTACTCACTTGAGGAGCGCGATACCTTTCTACTGGATGAAACTGCCACTGAGAACAAAGGGAAAGTTCATCACACAAGGCGTTTATCACACCTTTCCGTTTGCCCGGGGTCTCAATCTATTTGCTGGTTTCGGCACGTCCGACCGCCCGGCGTCGACAGGCACGGCCTTGTTTGCGCCAACTGGACCCCTCGCCCCGCTTGTTGAAGCCGGCCTCGCTATCGGCTTCTTGGGCATTAAGCACGGCCTGGCAAGAAAATATGACGGTGACGGTGACGGTGACAACACCACAACCAATCAGAAACAAAAACGGGTACGAAATCGAACATGAGTCCAACTTTCTTCCGCAACGGTTCAAAGCGAACCCACCCCCCTAGATCAATTCTTAAGATGTCAGTCGGATTGAAAGGAAAGAAAAAGGCTTTTTGTTGGGTCGAGCCTTTGGTCGACGGGATTGTTCTTGACCACCTGCTTATCGCCAGCCGGATCGAATTGATATTAATGTTAATGGATATTGAGCTTTTTTCCGGAGTCGGTTGGTGTGAGGGAGTATGGCAGTCGGAAGTCGGTTGAAAACTGCTTCGCGCCTTCTCCTCGAGCACGCGCGGCGAGCCCTAATCTGAGTGGGTTCGTGGCGCTAGATTTAACCGAGAGCCTAACCCTAACCCTAACCCTAACCCTAACCCTAACCCTAACCCTAACCCTAACCCTAACCCCAAAGCTGCATGCAGCAAGTGAAGTCGCTGCTGGGAAAATGCCATCGATACCATGAGCTGCTGCCATCGGATAATATACCCTTTGGCGAGCGAAAGTAGGAAGGGGCCACTCTGGCTCGCGACGAGAACGGGCAGCAGTAATAGCAGCCAAGCTAGCATCGGCAATGTTATAGGATACTGTGTGGTGTGGGCGTACCTGGTATGTGCTTGTGTTTTGTGCTGGAATGAGCGATGGTCCTGATGGACCCGACTAGCGTGACGGTAAAAAAACATTTATTTGTCGACCGTCTCTTTCCCGTCGAAAATAATAATCGAAAAAAGTCGGGATCAAAAAGGTTACTTTCTCAACCGTGTTGCCCGACTTCGTCTCCGAGCGGAAAAATGCCTTCTTCGATCCGCATACCCGACTACATCAACAACCGGAGAAGGGCTAGACAACCGTCAGAGGGTGTCCGGCACAGTATACGTATACAGTCGCCTACGATGCTTCGGGGGCGTTGACAGGCTGTCTATGCTATCTATGGTGGCTGTCGGAGGCTCGCCGCATGTTCACAGACATTTTTATGTGTTGTATGTGTTGTATGTGTTGCACATAAACATGATAACTGGACGCAGGGTAAGGTGCTATTAATAGCATGATTTATTTATTTTGTTTGTTTATGAGGCTCTTCCTTTGAAGAGCGCCAAACCTCACCCAAAGTGCTTTTCTTTTGAGCAACCTGAAAGTGTAACTCCGTGGTACGATAGGTATACAAAAAAAAAATTACTGTATTTCAAAACAAGAAAGTCATTCCTTGAGTACGATTTGGGGTTAACCCTTTTACAACTGGAAACCCGTTTTGGGGACACATTTACTTGATAATAGTACAGGGACGGGGTTCGGGGTTCTAAAGGGGTTAAGGAACCCCGTCGTTCAGAAAAACAAAAATCCAAAACGTGCTATACTAATATTAATAGTAGTATTTACCGTATAACACGCAACATAACACACCCCCTGGGACGAATTTCAGGGCCGATTTTCTCTACAACCAGGGGGGCACGCACAACAAAAAGGGTGTCTTTGGGAAGATCTCGTCCAGACCTTTCGATAGAAGCATCGCTCAGCGTGTGCACTCTCCCCATTGTCGAGAGAATCAGCGTTGAAAAACGTCTGAGGGGGTGCGGCATCTTCCGTGTTATACGGTATATAGCACGCATCAACGCAGCACTCTTTTCAGCACTAGAAATACGTGACTCACCACCCTATTATCTCCCCGGGGCCATAGCGACGCTCCTCTTTCTCTCCCCTCCCCGAGTAGCTCTTCGCCAGGCACTCGCCTCGAAACACAAAGAAGACGGCTGTGACAACGTCTCCCTCCGACGCCAGCCTTGCGTTCATGTTGATCTTGCGAATCTTGGCAATCAGCGACAGCTCCGAGGAAGTATCTCTCGGCATGTTGTGGAAAAACTGTTTGAAGGGACGGCCGACGGCGGAGGCAAGAGGTGCGCTTTCGGCCAACCAAGACGATGCGACTCTTAGAAGGAGCTCGTGCACGAGCAAGGCCAAAGGCCAAGGGGATAAAAGGCTTACCGTGTCAAAGCCGTGTAGAATAGGCATGTGTATAATATAACTGCTGTACGGACCCTTCAAACACTCCTGGCACTCCTCGACACGATGCGAATTATCAACGTCCCGGAATGTGTGTAGATCAGTTCGAGGGAAGAAAATTGCTGACTCTACGCGTGCGACGTGCCACACACTGCAAGTTTATGAGAAAATCCGTCCTTCAAGAGAGACCCGCCCTCTTGCGGTAGATACCGGTACTGTATATTGTCTCTTAATAACCGTAAGCCTCACATTTTCGAAGATGATCTTGGCTTTCTCGCTATTGCGGACAGCCACAAACGCCTGCAGCCGGCGGCACTCCCTGGAACGTTGGACATAATTAGGTAACATTGGGCATAATTAGGTAACGTTCGGCATAATTAGGTCACGTTGGACATAATGAGATAGAGTATTGCCTATTGTGTGAAGTCTAGGATAAGCGCAAGCACGGGCACTGTGTTGTTTAGGCTGTCCGCCAACAATCAAGTTGAATTGCAGTGTTATTGGCATGCCCTACCCACGACCCTGTACTTGCCGCACGGCGTGTTTCAAAGCGCATGAATCCACCGTGCTTTCTGGGCCAGCCTACAGACGCCTATCGGTGTGCAGACGCAAAGTATACCATAGCATAAATACTGTAGTTAATTAAATTAATGCTTGGCATGTAAACGTCACCGACATTTTTTGTCACACCGAGCTGGCTACGACCGGCGTCAAAAAGGCGGAAGCACAGCGGTAAACCCTGTCTCACCAAAAACGACAGTTTCCACTACAGTGGGGGTCTCTCTATAGTGCCTATAGTCTCTATAGTGCCTATAGTCTCTATAGTGCCTATAGTCTCTATAGTGCCTATAGTCTCTATAGTGCCTATAGTGCCGGTAAAACCGCTTGTCGCTACACTAGGGGTCCCTCCTTCTATAGTGCCGGTTGAGTAGTGCCGGCTGCCGCAATATTGCCGGTAAAATCGCTTGGCACAGATGGGAATAACCTATAGTGGCAGTGTGCGGAGTAGTGCCGGTTGCCGCTATAGTGCCGGTATTTCCGGCTGGCACATGCCGGCACTATCGCGGGACCACTCCTGCACTGGAACCCATTATGCTATTAATAGTATAATACCACTTATCGGTAGTATACCCAATAGTGCCGGTGTCCGGTATAGTGCCGGTATTGTTGGCTGGCACATACCGGCACTATAGGAGGGAGACAACCACTGTATGTACCTGGCAGGGAGCACGAGGAGCTCACATGGAGCCATACGACTCAACACCGTAGCTGTCCGGGGCGCAGCAGCATCCTGGCTGTGACCACCTCCAACGCCGAAATGATCATCACCGAACATGTCTCCTTCTCTGCTCATTGGGGGAAAAAAAACAATTTAATGTTACTTAACTTGCGTTCCGACAAAGTGTGTAGCGCATAAATTATCACCATCATTCGAAACGCAAAAGCCGACACAATACACCCAATCAATACCGACACTCTCACCCAAGCAAGTCTCCTTTTCTGCGTTTAATCGCTTCAATACGCACTACCTCCCTTTACACCGGTGTTGCACTTTTCTTTCACCAAAATACGTTTCGACCACCATCACGGTGGAAAAAACAGTACGTCTCGCACACCGCCGAAGTGTGGTTTTAGTCTGCGCAACAAAGTGGTTGATGCGGTTAGTAGTTAGTGTCAATGCAGTAGCGTCATCCATGTTGCAAGGTGTCGTGTGCGTGTGCTTGTGCTTGTTCGTGTTCTCATTCAGAACGCTTTGTTTTCAGCCATAACGCCGTGCCGTTTGCTCGGAGCACTGCAAAGCGTCTCGACACCGCACGAGTGTACTGAATAACACAATATCTATCGACACACGATGCCCCCTCTCGGCATATTTACTCGGGCAGCGGTATCTCAAGGCGGTATTTTCCCGCTTCACAGGTAGGTATGTTACACAAATAATCGACTATTATATTGATCGAACTCACAGCTGACGTATTTGAAATAATTTTTATAAAATAAATGCGGTGCAAGCTGAGACAAATGCGGTGCAACCTCAGCCAATGAGCTTCAACACATGTAGAGATTATGTTGATGAGTAATGTCCGACATTAAGTATTCTCATCAATCGTGTGCGAATTTCAGTTGGCGCAGAACATTTTCCCTGAAGTCTCTGACTCACTTGATCAGTCGATCCTCCGACCGTTCCCCTCCCTTCTGATCCGCAGACCCAGTGAACATGATGTACGCCTCGCCAAAGCACTCACGCCCACGTCGAAAGATAGTCCTGTGATTACCAAACAAAGAAGAACTCCCGACGCAGCGTCAAAAAAGGCGGCTACATATATACCAATATGTCCGTAAATATCAGGGCTGTTCACGGGTCGGGTCAAACCTCACGGGTCGGGTCGGGTCGGGGGGGGGGGGGGGGGGGGGGGAG